>CM021100.1:420672434-420693652 GCA_007115665.2 Sequoiadendron giganteum | reverse complement strand
TTGAGGGTTTAAGAGTCAAGAGGGTTGAGGGATTAGGGTAGAGAGTTTACTAAGTGGGTTTAAGGGTTGGGGGATTAGGGTTGAGGGTAGAGGGTAGAGGGTAGAGGATTGATGGTAGAGGGTAGATGGTTTACGGGTTAGGGTTTAAGGGTTTAGATTTTAGGGATGGGGGATTAATAAGTTATAGGGTAGAGGTTATAGGGGTTGAGGGATTAGGGTTTAAGGGTTGATGGTTGAGGGATTCAGAGGGTATAGGGGTTGAGGGTTGAGGGTTGAGGGATTAAGAGGGTATAGGGGTTGAGAGATTAGGGTTTAAGGGTTGAGGGTTGAGGGTTGAGGGTTCAAGGATTCAAAGGGTATAGGGGTAGAGGGATTAGGGTTTAAGGGTTGAGGGTTGAGGGTTGAGGGATTAAGAGGATATAGGGGTTGAGGGATTAGGGTTTAAGGGTTTAAGGGTTGAGGGTTGAGGGTTGAGGGTTGAGGAATTAAGAGGGTATAGGGGTTGAGGGTAGAGGGTAGAGGGTTTAATAGTTTAGGGTTTAAGGGGTTAGGATTGAGGGTTGAGGGTTTAGGGTTGAGTGTTTAAGGGTTTAAGGGTTGAGGGTTTAAGAGTGAAGAGGGTTCATGGATTAGGATTTAGGGTTTGAGGGTTCAAGGATTAAGAGGGTATAGGGGTAGAGGGATTAGGGTTGAGGGAGAATTATCTACCATATCCCACTCTCTCTTTCTCCCACTCTCCCCCGTCTCTCCTTCCCTCTCTATCTCCCACTCTCTATTTCTCCCACTCCCCCCCTCTCTATCTCCATCTCTCCCACTATCTCTTTCTCTCCATCTCCCTCTCCCTCCCTCTCTCCCACTTTCTCTCCCAATCTCTCTTTCTCCCCCTCTTCTTTTCCATCCCTCTCTCCATCTTTCTCTCCCACTCCCTCTCCCTCCCTCTCTCCCTTTTTCTCTCCCACTCTCTCTTTCTCCCACTCTACCCCTCTCTCCCTCCCTATCTATATCCATGTCTCCTAATTTCTATTTCTAACCCTCTGCCTCTCCCTCCCTCTCTCCCTATCCCTCTCCCTCCATCTCTCTCCCACTATCTCTTTCTCCCCCTCTCCCCCTCCCTCCCTCTCCCCCTCTTTCTCTCCCACTCTCTCTTTCTCCCCATATCCCTCTCTATCTCTTCATATTTCTCTCAAAATCCCTCTCCCTCCCTCTCTCCCTTTTTCTCTCCCACTCTCTCTTTCTCTCGCTCTCCCCCGCTCTCCCTCCCTATCTATCTCCATGTCTCCCACTTTCTATTTCTAACCCTCTGCCTCTCCCTCCCTCTCTCCCTCTCCCTCTCCCTCCCTCTCTCCCTCCATCTCTCCCACTTTCATTCTTTCTCCCCTCCCCTCCCTCTCCCCATTTCTCTCCCACTCTCTCTTTCTCCCACTTCCCTCCTCCTCTCTCCCTCTTTCTCTCCTCCACTCTCTCTTTCTCTCCCTCTCCCTCTCCCTCCCATCTCCCTTTCTCTCCCACCTCTCTTTCTCCCCTCCCTCCTCCCTCCCTCTCTCCATCTTTTCTCCCACCTCCCTCTATCCCTTTTTTCTCTCCCACTCTCCCTCTCTCCCTATATATCTCCATGTCTCCCACTTTCTATTTATAACCCTCTTCCTCTCCCTCTCCCTCTCCCTCCATCTCTCTCCCTCTCTCTCTCCCACTCTCCCTCTACCTCTCTCTCTCTCTCTCACACACACAGACACACACACACTCACCTCTATCTCCTCTACTATAAGGGTACAGGGGAAAACTATAGAATTAGGATAGAGGGTAAAGACAAAGAGGGAGAAAATAAATATATAAATAAAACCATATTTCACATAGCACGCTAGCATTATAATGCGAGCGCGTGTTGTACTGAAGTAAAACAGTAAAAAACTCTATATACCCATGATTTCAAGGCCCACAATCTGCATATTCCCCTGGTTCTGCACGTGCTCTGAGAAAAAATGGCTTTTTAATGATGTTGTGAAGTGTGCAAGCATTTTTTTCACATTCCATCACCTTTTCCATGATCTTTTTACCACCTTTGCATGAAATAGCAGATTTTCCACATTGAAAGACATATAATATCAATTGAAGTTTGAATTCCATTGAAAAATGATATACAATTGAAGTTTGGAGGGGAACAAGATTTTGAACAAGTCAAATTGTTGTGGAGTTTGAATAAAGAAGAAGCTTAGGCTACAGAATTTGGTTGAACTCCTCCATTTGAAAGTCTAGTTTTTTAGGTATGTGAAGTCTTTACAAATTTTCTTTCATTCTATTATGGCTTGCTTTCATTTTTGTTTTTCATTATAACCTTAGGTTGTTAATGCATATTTTAAATTACCATTATATACACAATTATATACACTTTCCAATTACTATTTTAAACTTGATGCAGAACATCTACCAGGATCCACAAATCATCAAGGGTACTTCTGACCCTAAATTAAATTGAAGAAGATCAACAAACAAACTCAATCATCTTTTCATCAAAACATTAGAACTTGGTTTCAACTCTTTGACAAACTCAAAAAAATAGATTAACCATCATAAAATTGATTGTAACATAGCATAAAGTTGATTAGAAACTCAAAACCATTCACCAAAATTCATCCTTTAATACAACACCAAGCCTCTCCCATTCCTCCAAAAGGTCCAAACATCTTCCAATACCTCTGCACAAACTGATGCAGTACAAAGGAAGAAATCAACACCTTTCTTGACACACTTATTCAACTATATTTCCCTTCACAAAAAAATTGATTCATATAATCAAATTAGCATTAAGAGTTCCCAATTCCTTTTAAGGGCCTTCAAAACACCTTGAAAATCTTGAAAATAACTGATTACAATCAACTAGGTTCCTCAAAACATCAACCAATGATTATATCATTCACAAGTTGTCTTAAATCTTCCATAATGGCACCATTGTTTACAAACAAAAGGTATAATTCTTAAGGCACAACCAAACCATTATTTTCTTAATAAATCTTTGTTTGAGTTAGTACAACAAAAATGAAACATTTCAGAAGTATGCCCTTACACACAAACTTAGTTCCTTTGTTCACTATCCACATTACTAGTAGTCAAGCATCTGCAAACTGTCACATGTATCTCCCAAACCAATACATCTAACAAGATTAAAAAGGCCTAATGGAGCAATCTAGTTACTGTGCAAAACCAGTTTTGGGCCCTTAACTCCAAAACTTTCCAAAACACTAGGAAAATAAAAGAATGATTCTAGCACCCATTTCAGAGTTGCAAGACATACCTTAACCCATCACATGACTCCTTTGGGACAACTTTAAGAAAACTGACCTTTACACTATTTTAGGCCTCCAAGTAGGCCAATTTTACAAAGGAACTACCCTTAGATCCTCACAAAAGACTTCCAAACCAAAAAAATGTCTTTAATTAGGTTTCAAAACAAGATATTTTCTAGCTCTTAGGACCTTACCCGCTCAACTAGGCTTCCAATACAAAAACCCCCATTTTTCAATGCAAAGAGGGAGGGTTTATAGAAACTCCTATACCTAGACCTTCCCAGACCATTCCAAAGCATCAAAAAATCTTCAAAATTTCATTACATAGACCAGTCCTTCAACACTTTTTCAAAATAACTCCTTGGTTCCTCAAATTCTCATGGAAAAGTGCTTGTTTCAGCCTAAGAACCCCATCCTATTGTCATTAGTTTCATTCCAATGCATGTTCAACAATATAAGACGCTACTCTAACAATGTACATGCCATCCCACCAAGAAACAAGTCATAACAGTAGGTGGGATGGTCATTTCATAATTAAATCCTACTCAAACCCTTGACTGGCTTCAAATGAGCAATTTCAGAAAATTGTCAATTGCTCCCTTCAAACATACTGTCGAGCCAATGGAGGTTGTTAAAACCTTTTAAAATGACAACCAACTCCCCCCAATTCCTATAACTAACAAACAACGTGCCTTTGAAAGCTCATATAACCGGTAGATGGAAAATGTCTTTAATGACCCTCTTACAATATGAAGATACCCAAAATTGAATCAAATTTCAAAATCAAAGCATAGATTGTCAAGGTGCTCCTACACCACAAACTTATCAAACACTCACAATTCCATTCACTCATTAGTTTTTAGAATCACCATCATGGTTATTCACTTTTAGTTAGAAATGTGCTCTAGCTAGCCTAGTGCTTCCATTGTTTTACACATTTGTCTACATGCTAGGTTAACTTTTGTACATGATGATTGTAAGTATTATTTAAATGAAGCCTTCAATGACATATTTTTCAATTAAATTGAATGGATACATTTTTTAGGAACTAATACTCATCTCATTACCATGGTACAGATAAAATTATCCGCCATGCCAAAGAAAAAGACAAAGAGGAAACTAACAGATGAAGAGAACGAAACCTTGAAATAAAAGGAGAGAGTTCGGTTGGTGGCATATCTTGAAAAGAATAAATTGGAAATGATTGATGAAAAAAACCCGATTGTAGAGGAACCTCAACCATCAAAAAGAGAATAGGAATTGGTAGCACAACAAGCACGAATGCGAAAGTATCGTCGTAAGACAGATTCAGATACCGTAGTTGGAGACACACCCTCTACGACAAGTGAATATGAAGGGACACCATTGAGCACAAGCGAATATGGAGGGACACCATCTAGCACAAGTGAATATGGACAGACACCATCTACTGCAAGTGAATATGGAGGGACACCATGTACCACAAGTGAATATTGTTGGACACCATCCAACACATCTCAAGTTGAGAGTACATCATCACTCAAAATTGACAAAGAAGGTATGCCATCATCCCCATGTGAACCTCAAGTTATGTCTTCTTCTCCACCCTCGATCGAAGGTATGCAATCTAGACCACCTCAATTAAATATTCCTAATGTTGAGATGTATGTACCTAGGAGAACACCACCAAGAATTTTGTGTAGAAATCCAAAGTATTTGATTAATATTGATGATGATATTTTGCAGCACATGGAAGGTAAGATTTCAACACGCACTTGTAGAAGATATGCTAATAAGATTTGGGGACAATTCTTTGAAAGGCTAAATGAGACTGCAAGATGTCAACTATTTGTTGAAATGATGTAGGGTGTAAATTATAGGAACATCATTAAGACTCTTGGGTTGAGAACATCGAATGCATCGAGTGAAGACACTATTGTGAAGAATCTAATGGATTCTTATGAGAGTGTGGGTAAGACCTCAGGCTCAAAGGATAGTAATGTCACCCAACGTGTCATTACATTGACTTTGGTAAGTTATCAAACAAAGAGAGCTCGCCTAATTAAAAAGACTAGTGAACAAACGGGAATTAGTAGAAAAACTTTATCAAGAGCCATTCAAAGGCAACAAAGAATTGAGGGCAATGATACAAATGAATTATGGGCATTTTTGGGGAGACTGTCATGAAAAGATAAAGAAGTTGTCGAAGCCTTGGGAACACTAATTAAAGAGTATTGGAATAATAACACAAGGCCATCTCCGAATCAAAGGGATGTGGTAAGAAGGAGAATTGGTAGTCAGAATCGTGAGCCACATCCAAAGCATTTTTTGGATATGACTCAAACCCAATTTTTTCGGAAATTTGAAAATGATTATCCTCAAATTAGTATTTCTCAAAGATTTTTTGAACTGATTAAACCTTTTTATGTCAAAATAAATCACACAAACACTACTTGTTGTTGTAGACTACATATTGAATTTTTTAACCATTATGATGTTTATCGTTCTATATGTTTAGATTTGCATACTAACGATGTTTTGCAGGATTGTGGCATAGAAGCCCCACCAAAATCTTCAAGAAGTTTCTTATCAAAAAAATTATGTGAAATAGAGGATGGGCATATATTCTATAGGACAACATGCTTGGATGGTTCATGCGAGCGTTGCGGTGGCTTCCAGCGTATGCCAGTATGTCAACATATGGAAAGCACAGATGAGGTGGGACAAAAACTAGTAGAGTTCAGGAAGTATAAGACAGTGGCATATGCTACAAAAGATGGGTCTCAAGAAAAAAGGTGTGATTTCATTATTGAGAAGATTCCACTGTACCAATTTATGACCACATTTTGTGACAGTATACTGTCTGAGTATGCAATGCATACCCATAGAGCCTAATGGTTGGACACGCAGTTCAAGCTATGTAAGGAAACCTTTCCAATTGGAAGTATAGTATCTGTGGTTGACTTTGCAGAGAACTACACTCTATAGCCACAACATGAGATGCAGTCACAGTATTACAACTCCACACAAGTTTTGATATTTGTGAACATAGAATTCATTCATGCATCTGATAGTACATATGAGCAAAGGAAGGTATTGAGGGAGTACCACTTTTACATTAGTGATGATCGCACACATTCTCTAGATTTCGTGCAAGGTTGCTTCCAGATGTTCTACAGTTGTTTGGCTCAAAGGAGCATAGAATACAATCAACATATAATATGGTTTGATAATTGTGTAGCACAATTCAAGAACTTGAGTATGTTCTATTGGTTGTGCAGGATGCATGTCATTACAGGTGTTCAACATATGCGGAAATTTTGTGAGGCTAGACATGGAAAGGGGGATCATGATGGTGCAGGAGCATGTGTGAAAAGAACATTAGCACGAGAAGAGTTAAAGTGTAAAGATAGTGCAAAGTTGATAGATGAAAAATCAATCGTCGAGTGGTGTAATGCTTTGATGGGTCCATGTAATGAAGGTACGTCTTCAGTTTGTAGATTTTTTTGGTTGATGGATGATACTAACATTGCACCATATGAAGACTATTGTACACTAACAGGATCGAGTGAGGTACACTCTTTCCTTAGCTCAAATGTAGGCTCATAGAGTATCAAAAAATGAAAGATAGAATGCTTTTGTTCTTCATGTACAATGCAAGCCTGGAATGATTGTGAGTCAGGGGAGTGGGTTGACAAATGGTTGACAAGTTATCTTAGCCCAATTCGCACGTATCACCCTTCGACGGTATTGGAACTTAGACAGATGGAATCATCAGTCAACTATGACCACATATCAGATCTAGTTCAACCAGGTGATATATCTACTTTCTTAGTTGTTGAAATTCCATATTGTTATCTTACTTTGTACTGTATTCGTAATGTTGACAAATTTCAAGATATTTTTTGCACATATCAATGTAGGGCATGTTTATGCAGTTATTGCAGATGAAGACAATGAAGAGGGAATAGACTATTACTTGTATCATTGTGTTGAGACCAAAAAAAAATTGGAGGCCCCAGTTATAGATAAAAAAAACATCAAATACCCTACAAGCTCAGTTGTGGTTATTGGGACATGGCTTAGAAGGTACCCACATTCAAGTGTTAAACATTGGCTATTTCAAGACTTTGACATGCATCGTAAGATTCTTCATTACTCGAACCTTGTCGTGGCATCCAATGTTCAGTTGACCAAATATGGGGGTAGACCTTTGAACATGACATTATGGAAGGTCTGTGAGTCTTACCATGAGGCAATACTTGACACAATAAAGAGTAGAGCAGACCTGGATGGTTCGTTGGATTAATTTGTAAGTATATGCACATTGGTTCTTATTAATTTATACTTGTATGCACATTAATTTTGTTGATGCCAATGCTATCATCTTCTTTTACAGTGATTGGTTTACCCTTGCAAAAAATGCAGATATATGAGCCATCCAAGAGAATGTCAGCCATAAAAGCAATGCAACATCCTTATTTTGATGCTTGCATGCAACATCTATAAGTGCCTTCCATATATTTTTATTTCATTTCCATTTTGGATGTTGTTTCTTTTTCTCTTTTACTTTGCGTATTTGTAAGTAATCTACTAAGAATTGATTTATTTTTTGTTGCAGAAAATGTTGATTTAAGAGCCACCAAAGAGAATCTCAGCCAAAAAAGCAATGTAACATCCTTATTTTGATGATCTTGACAAATCTCAATTTTGATTTCAATCCATTATAAAAGATTGTGTGAAGCTTAGCGAGGGAATCTCAAGTTGCTCATTTGAAGTTAACCTCATAATGAACACTTATGATGTAGACATTTATAGAGAATCTTGAATGTATGAGTGACATTGTAAAAGATCTGTGAGAATGAAGTGCCTGAGACATTGTAATAAGATTTAATTACATAATGAGATATACTCAAATATTTTAAGGTTTGAGTTCATGTTTGGTGTAGTAGCACCTTGTTCTATAAAAGGATTGAATAGGAAAATTTATAAACTTTGAATTTTGAAATGTAAACAATGTGAAAAAGGTCATATAAAGGTCATGTAAACAATTTGCAACTTTTTTTCTACAACTCGTGTGACCAAGCGGACTATTCCAACACGTCCGAAAAGGTATGTTTATGCTAGGCATGGTCCTCTTTTGCACCGAAACACATATAATCGCTCTGAGCTATGTTCCACCGGATCGATCCCTTAAGGGTCCAAAGTGAAAAATAGCTGCAAAATTCAACATGATATTACTTGGATACCATGACACTTAGAAAATTCTTTTCTAATCCTACAGGATCACATTGGACCCCTCTAGGAAAACCTCTCTTGGTTTTGGCTATCTCGAAGTGGTTTTCTCGTGGCGGTGGATTTTCACTTGATAGAAAAAGTGTCAAATTCAAGTTCTGCAAAGTTGCAAAGTCGTGCAACTTTCGTTTTGCAGCTTGTGTGACCAAAATAACTGCTCCAATGCATCCAAATAGCTAATTTTATGTTAGGAATGGTCATCTTTCACACTGAAACACGTGGAATCACTTTGAGCTATGTTCCGCCAGATCGATCCCTCAAGGGTCCAAAGTGCAAAATGACTGCAAACTTCAACATGCTATTACTTGGATACCGTGACACTTCGAAACTTCTTGTCTAATCCTACATGATCATGTTGGACCCCTCTAGAAAAACCTCTCTCGGTTTTGGCTATCTTGGAGTGGTTTTTGTCGTGGCGGCGAATTTTCACTTGATAGAAAAAGTGTCAAATTCAAGCTGTGCAAAGTTGCAAAGTGGTGTAACTTTCGCTCTGCAACTCGTGTGACCAAACTAACTGCTACAACGCATCCGAATAGGTATTTTTACGCTAGGAATGATCCTCTTTCATACCGTAACATGTGGAATCGCTCTAAGCTATGTTCCACTAGATCGATCCCTTAAGGGTCCAAAGTGCAAAATGACTACAAACTTTAGCATGCTATTACTCAAATATAGTGATGCTTAGAAACTTCTCATTTGATCCTATAGGATTGTGTTGATCCCCTCTACAAAAACCTCTCTCAGTTTTGGCTATCTCGGAGTGGTTTTCCCGTGGTGGCGGATTTTCACTTGATGAAAAAAACATCAAATGCAAGCAGTGCAAAGATGCAAAGTGGTGCAACTTTCATTCTGCAACTTGTGTCACCAAGTGAACTATTCCAACATGTTTGAATAGGTATTTTTATGCTAGGTATGGTCCTCTTTCACACTGAAACACGTGGAATCGCTCTGAGCTATGTTCCATCGGATCGATCCTTGAAGGGTCCAAAGTGCAAAATGGCTGCAAACTTCAGCATGCTATTACTTGGATACCATTACACTTAGAAGCTTCTTGTCTTATCCTATAGGAATGCGTTGGGCCCCTCTACAAAAACCTCTCTTGGTTTTGGATATCTCGGAGTGGTTTTCTCGTGCCAGCGGATTTTCACTTGACAGAAAAAGTGTCAAATTCAAGTTGTGCAAAGTTGCAAAGTTGTGCAACTTTCGCTCTGCAACTCATATGACCAAACTAATTGTTCCAACATGATCAAATAGGTATTTTTATGCTATAAATGGTCTTGTTTCACACCGAAACACGTGGAATCACTCTGAGTTACGTTCCAACGGATCGATCCCTTAAGAGTCCAAAGTGCAAAATGGCTGCAAACTTTAGCATGCTATTACTTGGATAACATAATGCTTAGAAATATCTCATCTAATCCTACAAGATCGCATTGAGCCCCTCTACAAAAACCTCTCTCGGTTTTGGCTATCTCAGAGTGATTTTCTCATGGTGGCGGATTTTCACTTGATGGAAAAAGCATCAAATGCAAGTAGTGCAAAGTTGCAAAGTGGTGCAACTTTCATTTTGCAACTTGTTTGACCAAGAGGACTATTCCAACACATCTGAATAGGTATTTTTATGCTATCCATGGTCCTTTTTCACACTTAAACACGTGGAATCGCTCTGAGCTATGTTCCACCGGATCGATCCCTGAAGGGTCCAAAGTGCAAAATGGCTGAAAACTTCAACATGCTATTACTTGGATACAGTTACACTTAGAAACTTCTCGTCTGATCCCACAGGAAGATGTTGGGCCCCTCTAGAAAAACCTCTCTTGGTTTTGGCTATCTCGGAGTGGTTTTCTCATGGCGGAGGATTTTCACTTGATGGAAAAAGTGTCAAATTCAAGTTGTGCAAAGTTGCAAAGTGGTGCAACTTTTGATCTGCAACTCGTATGAAAAAACTAACTATTCCAACATGTCTGAATAGGTATATTTATGCTATAGATGGTCTTGTTTTGCACTGAAACACATGGAATCGCTATGAGCTACGCTCCACTGGATCGATCCCTTAAGGGTCCAAACTGCAGAATGACTGCAAACTTCAGCATGCTATTACTTGGATATCGTGATGCTTAGAAAATTCTCATCTAATCCTATAGGATTGCGTTGAACTCCTCTATAGAAACCTCTCTCAGTTTTGGCTATCTCAGAGTGGTTTTTCCATGGTGGCGGATTTTCACTTGATGGAAAAAACATCAAATGCAAGTAGTGCAAAGTTGCAAAGTGGTGCAACTTTCGTTCTGCAACTTGTGTGACCAAGCAGACTATTCCAACACATCCAAATAGGTATGTTTATGCTACGCGTGGTCCTCTTTCACACTGAAACACGTGGAATCACTTCGAGCTATGTTCCACCGGATCGATCCCTTAGGTTGAAAGTTTGGTTTTTAGTTAGTTGAGGGCATGGATCAGTTACACAAGGCTGTAAAACACTATGTAAAGCCTTGAGAGGCTCGAATGGAGGTTTTTGATGAAATTTTGGAGAGGATAAGATAAGAATTATTCATAGTGCTCTCTGTTTTTTAGATTTTTTATACAAACTTGTTGATCCTGTACTTGGTATGACCTCCAACTTCCTATACGGTCCTAAGGGTGACATGGATTGAAAGAGGGTTGAGTTCACAAGAACCCATCTCTCATGACAATGAATGGCCCACTTAGCACTCATTTCATGTAGGTGATGCACATAGAGGTGAGGCACTAGGCCTTCCTAGGAGGTCGCCCATCCTAGTACTACTCTAGCTCAAGCGCTTAACCACAAAGTTTTTTCCCCAAGGTTAAGCCCACTTAGATTGCAACCCCATTTGCAAAACCTTCAGCAAGTATTGTGCCTTATGAAACATTCATTATAGAGCCCCTTTAGCTCATCAATTGATAAGTAGGAGTTATTTTCTACAATGTGTCAAATTGTGATATTGCTATCAAGATTCAATTGTGTAGTTTTCGAGTATAAAAGAGAATAAGAATGGAAGATCAGGGTAATCAATTAGCGGACTTATTTTTATTATTGAATTACCTAGTGTGGGATTGGTCTATATTAGAAAAAATTTATAATATGAGAGTATATGTTTCAAGCATATAATCCGGAAAGGACTCAAAGTTAGATGCATGAGTACAAAGTATCGATCAGGAAAGGCATCCCAATTCTCAAGGCCTATATATCAATGATAGGTAGATTTATATTCAAGATAGCACATGGTTTTAATTGAATAATTAAAAACAACTATTATATTTATTTATCAAATTTCCATTATCAAATTAATATTTGAATTAGATTTCATATTCAGAATTTATTTCATTTATAATTTGGGGACTCTGTTATCTATCTTAATAATATTGGATGACAACCTTTATCAATCTAATAAGAAATAAATAAAAAATCTATTGATCCAGAGCTTGAGTCATTACAGTGGTATTAGAGCAAATGAACCTGCTAGCCTTTGGGTATTGCAACAAATTGAATTTCCATTAGAAGCATGGAAACTGATGATAGTGGTTGGCATTACTCAAGAAGGATGAACATCTTAAAGACATTTGCAGGAATCGGGACAAGTAACCTTCTTGTGGACTTAGGGTTGCAATATTTGATCTACAACATGTTCCACTATTTCTTCAGTAGGATGAAGAACACATATAATGAAGGTGTGTTTGCAGCCATGAAAGATTATGGTTTGAACTATCCAGAAGAGTGGTGTTTTATCTTGACCACCCATATCTATACCATGGTTTGTTTGGAAACAAGGATGGGTTCTCTCTTCATCGGCATATACATTATTCCTCGATGTGTTCACACTAGTGTTACAAGACTTGGACTCGCCTCGAACTTGACAAGCCAATTTTTGACTTGGACTCGGGCTCGGAGCCCAAACTCGACAAATAGAAAAACTTAAGAAATTCAAAGATTTTTAAGGATTTAAAACTTGTTTCATACACCCTTTAATAAATAAACCTTAAAGACACAATAGCATCATCAAATAGAAATTACTATGATCCCATACACAAACATACATCAATCACTTAAGTATAAGCATCGATAAAAGATATTTGTATTAACATAGAAATTAACTTGAATACACATAACTCATAACTATTGAACCATCAATTTAGAATACAAATATGGATAGACATCGATAAAAGATATTTGTATTAACCAAATACCCATGTAGGCATACATCAATATATGTCGGTATAAGTATGAAATAAATGTACAAAATAGCCATATAGGGATACAATGTCAAATATGTCCAATAAAAAATATGTACAAAACTGCCATGTAGGCATACAACAAAGGACTCTGGAATCAAAAGTCATTGCTCTCCATGCCCTAGAAATAAAATCTTTCCCTTTCCTTTTCACTCGGAAGGCGATAGGTCTGTCACTCATTTTTGTTGTGCTCGTGGAGTGCTCTTGCTACTCCTCCTAGGGTTTAGTTCATGGTGAAGTTTTAACTGTTATAGTAAGAAGTAAAGACATGAATATATAGAAATTATATTATAAAAAATGATATATTTGAAAAAATAATCACTTACAGCCATCTCATGATCTCTCTCTGTACACATCTAAATTTGATCATTTCCACATCATCAAAATCTTCTACTCTATTCATCTATTTCATTAATAGTGATTAAATAATTTATTTAATCATTATTTCATTTTTTGCCTAAGGTTCCTAAAGTATGTAATTAAATAAATTAAATACTTTACCTTATCCCTTTCTTCTCTAAATTAAATAAATATGAAAAATTATTTAATTTAGTCTTTTAACCCATTTGGATTAAAACCAATTTTTAATTCCCCTTTTTCTCTCTCCTTGTCACATTCTCCATAACCCTCTTTTAATCTAGATTAAATTAATTAATCTGTGATTAGGATGTGCACCACTTAATCTTGATTAAGTTTCACATCCTCCATAATCTCCCACTTGCCTCTAATCTCTCATTAATTATCCTAATCCTGTGTTTGCACAACCTTAATCAAAGTCATTAACCACATTTGGCTTACCTTTTCTGGTCAACCTTTCCACTTGCCTTTCTTGGCCTTGAATCTCTTTCCCATGTGAATTTTTAATTCACATTTATTTATCCAAGGCTCCTCTCTTCCCCATGTGAATTTTTAATTCACATTTATTTATCCAAGGCTCCTCTCTTCCCCATGTGAATTTTTAATTCACTTTTGTCTTTCCAAGGTCTTCCCCATCCCCATGCAAAGTTCTAGAAGGTTTGACTTGTCACAGCACCCACATGTGACAAATCTCCAGCTTTTTGGAAACCCTCTCTTATCCACTAGATTCTTCCAATCATTGTGAATTTTTAATTCACTTTTATTCCTCCAAGGAATCTTCTCATCCTCCAAGGTACCTACAAGGTACTTTTCCTTCATCCACCTCATGTACTTCTCTTCAACCTCATGTACTTATCTTCCACCTCATTTCCACATCATTCCACCCTAAGACATCTCACATTCCACATGTCAAGATGTGAGGGCTTGTGAGTCCTGAACTCACCATAGCCCTTCATCTTGTCTTTGTTGGATCAATCTCAACCATTGAATTCTCTAGAGAATTCCAATTATCTTATAAATACCCCCTCATTTCTCTCATTTTGGGGATCAAGTCTTTGGCTACCAAACCCTTGCCAAATTGTCATTTGCAACATTTTAGCTTTTCCATAGTATTTATCATCAATCCATCATGCATCTTGCATCCACTTCACTCCATTATCATCCAAAGAGAACACAAGACATCCAAAGATCAAGGGCCAACCAAGGAAGAAGTAGCATGAAGGTATAACAATCAACAATCAATTTGTTTTTCTTTCATGTTATCTATTTCTTAGGCTAATCATTGAGGTGCCCTTTTTGTTATGTTAGTTCTTATTATTGCATTATTTATTATTTGTTTAACATCTCACACTAGGACTTGACATTTTAAAAGGATCACATTTCTGGCACCCCCGATGGGACCCAGAAATGGGTCCCTTCACTTCACGTTTGTTGTTGTTGAGGTTCTTTGCAGGTTCAGGTCACAGAGGGGTGGACTTGCCCTCCCGAGTGCTACAGAGGGGCGGATACGCCCTCTTGTTCTGACGTTTCTGATAGTTTTTACAGTAGAAGTGCAGATACACCCCCGTGTTCTGACATTTTTGCTAACTATTTTACTGCAGAAGTGCGGATACGCCCTCTCGTTTCGATGTTTTTGCTAACTTTTTTACTACAGAAGTGCGGATACGCCCCCGCATTCCAACGTTTTTGCTAACTATTTTATTGCAGAAGTGCGGATACGCCCCCATGTTCCGATGTTTTTTGCTAACTATTTTCTGCAGAAATGCCGATACACCCCCATGTTCCGACATTTTTGCTAATTGTTTTCTACAGAAGTGTGGATACGCCCCTGTGTTCTGACGTTTTTGCTAACTATTTTTTGTAGAAGTGCGGATACGCCCCCGTGTTCTGACATTTTTGCTAACTATTTTCTATAGAAGTGCGGATATGCCCCCGTGTTCTGATATTTTTGACAGTTTTCTGCAGAGGGGCGGATACGCCCTCCTATTCCAACATTTTTCACAGCTAACATTTTCTTGCAGGGCCTTTATTTCATTCAAATTTTAAAGTTTTCCTTGTTGTTTTATCTATTCACTTAGCATAATTAGGGGGAAGTAATACTTGCTGCTTGTTGTGTCTATTTTTCTTTGTGTTACCCTAAGGGGGCATTAGTTTGTTTTCACCTTCCCCTTTGCACTTTGTGTGGATTCGAGGGGGTAGTTGGAAACGATTAGTGTCTTCTTCTTAGTGAGACCTACATGGGGATTTCATCACCCCAAGGGACGATGCCAACCACACGTACCAACGGGGTATAAAAAGGGGGGAGAGCCAAAGCTATACCCTAATCTAATTGCGTCATAATTGGTGAAGCATCAAAGCTAGGGTGATACCTAGATAGACGTGAAGAGTTGGTCTGAGCCTTTCAGTATCTCGCTGGAGTTCCTGACTCACGCTTGTGACAAACTGGTGTTCATGGTTGTGCCTCACATATCGAGCATATATTGAGGACTCCCTAGAAACCTTGTTCATCCTAGAGTAAGACCTTTGCTAGCCATACCCCTTAATACTAATCATAGGATTGTGCTTGTTCAAAGTGTCTTTCTGTGAAAAACTAGTAAATTATGATAAGTCAAACCTTCATTGAGTCATTTCAAGTCCTTTCCATAATCCCTCATTCCAAACCAAGTCACTATTTTTGCAGAGGGGCGGATTTGCCCCCCTGTTTCAACACTTTTCACTGCAGAAGTTCAGATACACCCCCCTGTTCTGACGTTTCTACCAATTTTTTTACTGCAGAAGTGCAGATATGCCCCCCTATTCTAACATTTATGCCAGTTTTTTTACTACAGAAGTGCGGATACGCCCCCTATTTTGGCGTTTCTGCCAGTTTTTTACTGCAGAAGTGTGGATACGCCCCCTGTTCTGATGTTTCTGCCAGTCTTTTTACTATAGAAGTGGGGATACGCCTCCCTTTTTCAACATTTTTCACTTCAAAAATGTGGATACGCCCCCATGTTCTGACATTTTTGATAGTTTTTATTGCAAAAGTGCGGATACGCCCCCTGAATGGACAATTTCATCCATTTGACCTTTCTAAACCCCCGTTTGAACTCCCAAAGTCTCCATTTGACCATTTGGTCATCCTAAACACTCATCAAATCCAATCCTCATCCAAAATCATCAAATTGATATATCATCAATTGATTCATCAACTGATCCAAACAATCCAAAACCAATCTTATCCAATTGATCCAAACAATCCAATCTTTATCCAAATCATGAAATTGATACATCATCAATTGATCCATCAACCAATCCTTATCCAATAATCAAATTAATTGATACATCATCAATTAATCCATCATCTAATCCAAAATAAACTTATCCTATCATATCCTTTGATCCAATCCCAATCTAAGATCTAATCTAGTTCTAATCTGAGAGTTAATCCCATCATCTCAATCTGAGCTTTCATCCAATCCCAATATGAGCTTTCATCCAATCCCCATATGAACTTCCAATGCATCTGAGTTCTCCATCCAACATCTATTCTTTCTTGCTAATCTGTATCCATCATGAATCTTTATCCCCCTCTCACACGACCAATAATAGTAGTCAAGGGGAATCCTAATTGTGTTGATGACGATAATGAAAATCTTGTTGATCATGAATATTGTTATATAGATCCCCTTGACGTTATCATTGCTAGCAAGCTCTCTCCAATTGACTCCAAAAATCCAACTTCTTCAAACTATCCCATCATGCCTTCATCCACATCTAATAACTGTCTTTATGCTACCCTTGACAAGGGATATCCAACATCCTCACCATCGACATATTCATCATTTCCCCCCTCTCAACTTCTATCCTATCCAACATCCATATCCTCCTCTCCTTATCATCATCAACAATCCCAATACCTCTACCTTAATTCCACATCCCAATCTTCCCATCCTAATCTAACACCTACACCTTCCTATCACAATCCCCCATCCCAATATTCCTCCTATCCTAATCCACCATATCAATCCACTCATCCTAATCTACCATCCATATCCTACTATGCCAGCCCACCATACATGTCTTCCTATGGTGGTCCACCACCTCAATCTTCCTATTCTAATCCAACATCCACACCTTTCTATCACAATCCCCCATCCCAATATCCTCACATTAAGTCCACATCTCCCCATTCTAATCCTTCATCCACATCTTCCTACTATCAGTCCCCATCCCAATCTTCCCAATCCAATCCAACATTTGCATCCTCCTACATCACTCCCCATTTTCTCGCATTATATCTTAATCCTCCATCCCCTCCAACCACTCCTAGTCCCCCATCTAGTCCCATCCACTCATCTAATCATAATCCTCCATCTCCTCCTAGTTCTGCATCTAATCCTCATCCACACATCCACTCATATAATCCTCCATCTCCTCCTAGTCCTCCATCTAGTCCCATCCACTCATCTAATCATAATCCTCCATCTCCTCCTAGTCTTCCATCCAATCCCATCCCCACATCTAATCCTACTCCTAATCCACTAATTCCTAATCCTAATCCACCAATCTATAATCCTAATCCTCCATCCATTCCCATCACTCCACCTAATCCTACATCCCTTTCAAATGTCGCCCAAGGAATCATGACAGAAGAGACTCAATGCCCTCCCACTCTATCATGTACGGTCACTAGTGATGAGGCCCTCCTCCATCCTATACCTATCCCTCCCATCACCATTCCTAACACCGTCCAAATGGTTGAGCCGGTCAAACCCATCGAATCCAATAAATCCCCATCTTCTAATACTAGATCCACCCAATCCATTGAAGACATCCAATCCCCTCCTTCCAGTCCTAATATTCACAAACTTCAATCCCATGACCTTCATGAATCCTCCATCCTCCTATCTCCCCCAATTGAGGCATCCCTCCAACACTCTTCCATCATCATACATCCCACACAAGATGAGTCATGCCAAGAGCTTGATCCAAAGCATACAAGCATATCCCCTCCTCCAAATCAAGATCCTCCCATCCCATCCACTACATCACAAGATCATAATCCCCCATCCATCCCATCTCATGATCCCTATCCTCAACCAAGTCATGATCCTATCCTCCCATCCACCCCATCTCAAGATCACACTAGCTCATCCACTCCATCCCTTGATCCCCTTTGCATTCAAGATCCAATCACTCCATCTCATGAACCTTTATCATCCACTGCGATAAATACAGATCCTATCATAACTAATCCCTTATCACTCATTCCTCCTGATCAGGATTTTTCTCTCTCCTCATCCCCTCGCACGATCCTCCATCGTTGCCTTCCATCACACCACCACTTTTTTATCACCTCGGTAATATTACACTTATCCATGGTGGCCTTCTTACAGAAGAAAAACAATGCGTATGCACCACCCTACCTCTTCCATCTACTAATGTGCTCGCATCATGCTTCCAAGAGAATAAGCATCCTACCATAAATCACATGCTACAAAACATGAACTATCAAGGAAAAGGTTTAGTCCTTCATGAGCAAGGTACTTTAGAGCCCATTCAAGTCAAAGAACATCTAGGCACACATGGTCTTGGATATATCTTCCAAAACCCGCACTCTAAAAATGTTCATACAACCTTCATACATCCTAAGCGATCCTCTTCCAAAGGAACGAGAGGCACTTCTCGTCGCTCTACCAAATCATTTGTCGCCATCCCTCCTCCTCCATCGTATTACCACAAAACAACCGTCCATTTTCCTCCTTCATCCTCTAAGTCCATTTTGGGTCCTTATGTGCCTCCATCCACCGTCGCTCATCCTCCATCTACTCTATCTACTCCATCTATTCTAGGCCCTTATATACCTCCATCCACCATAATAACTCCTAAATTCATAAACCCTAATCGGGATCAACAAAGGCACCCATCCATGCATGCTATCTCGCATCCTCCATTCACATACCATCATCACAAGCCTAGCTCTATCACTCAATCCACATCTTCTCTCTATCATCCATCTCCTCATACCTATCTCATTGCTACTAAAAGCACTTTGGATGCCAAAGAAACAATACATAAATCCAAACATCCACATGAATCTAAAGCTCCTCATGTCCCCTTCAAAAGACATGTTGCAAAAAATAAAAATCAAACACATAGGCCACAAAGGCCCACCAATGCAAAAATCAAAACCATGTGGATCCCTAAGAAAAAAGAGGCAACACCTTCACATGAAAAATCCATGACGGCATCCAACGTTGCTATGCCCAAAGCTAATAATTCACATCCTCCATCTCCTAAATCTGTTTTGGGTCCTTATGTCCCAATATTCACTATCCCAATGCCTCCATTATCACCACATTCTCCAACCATCAACCCATCTATCTTTTCACATCCACCACATGTGCCAATGTTGGTCCTGAACACCTTCCCCTATCACACATCCACTCCATCATTCCATCCATACACTTTTCAACACCCCATCCACTATCCCCCCTATCTCCCCCTATCTCCCCCATCCAATCCCTTTGATTCATCCTCTTGCATAATCCATTTCTTCTACTAAGGTTGTACCAACATCCACTGGTCACTTTACACATGGGCTCTTATTACCTCATATAGAACTTGATGCTTGAGTCCTTCATCCATCTCCTTATCAAATATCCTCCAAATCCACATATCCATATTCCTATCTTTCTCCATCTTCATCCACATCCTAGTCCAAAAAATACAAAAAATACAAAAAAAAACCAGTAAAGAGAAAATCATTCGTCCAATGGTGAAAACTTGGAAAACAAGCACCTTGGATTAGTACCATGATGAAAACCTGTAAAATAGGCATCATGCGTAAATTCCCCATCTAGTCTCCTTCCACGATTGGGGGCAACATCCACTTATGCATTCCTTTCCTCCATCTCCTACATCTTCCTATCTTCTGCATCCTATCCATCCTATCCCATTTATCCCACTCCCTCCATCTTCCTTGCGATCTTGATAAATGTAGGGGAAAACCTATATACATGCTTTGGACACCTCTTGGCATATATTCCCCTCATCCATACACTATCATATTCCTTATCCACCTCTCTCTATCTTCCATTATCTATGCATCCTATCCACCTCTCTCTATCTTCCATTATCCATGCATCCTATCCACCTCTCTCTATCTTCCATTGTCCATGCATCCTATCCACCTATATCTATCTTCCATTGCCCATATCACTCCCTTATCCACCTATATTGCCATCCCTCTTGCCTCGTCATGCATGAAACATCTAGAGTGGGGGCATCTCCTTATTTGCAATTGGGTCCTTGGAGACATCGCCCATCCATTCTGCCAAGTAATCCTCTCCATCTCCCCATCCTGCCCATCCTGCCCATCCTTACCTCCCCATCCATTTATCCATCCAGTCATCCCTTCCATCTACCAAATCCTTATCTTCCTATACTCTCATCCACTAGTCCTTTTCGTCCTTTCATCCTTATCTACCCCATTCCTCTATCCTCTTATCCTAGCCTTACATCTTTCTAATATCCTCTCAATCTTCATCACTCATCTATCCATCATCTATCCACCTATCCTTGCATCTTCTTATCCATCCATCCCTTTCACTCTATTTTCCTCATATCTCATCATCCCTTGTCATTGGTATCTTGCTATAGGCTACCCCCATGCACTCCAATGCCATTCACATCCTAATTCGTCCCTCCTATCTATTTCCTACATCTTCCTCCTATCCTATTACTCTTCATCATTCATCTATACATCCTCTCATCCTCCCAATTCATCTTCTAATAATCTAGATCACCATCCCATCCGCATGGCCTATCCTGGCTCATCATATACGCTCCATCCATTTATCTTGGTCATCTCATCATCCCTTATCCATTGTCTATCATCGGTCTCTTGTCGAACTACATTGCCCCTACGCTGTCACGTAGGCAAGGTCGATCATTTGATCCACCCCTGGGGTTCTATCTTTTTTCTATCTTGTCCTCTTCCATCGTCTATCTGTGGCCTTGTGTCGACCTACGTGGCCCTTGCGCTTTCACATAGACCAGGTCGATCATTTGATC
>CM021100.1:420559687-420672334 GCA_007115665.2 Sequoiadendron giganteum | reverse complement strand
AAATACAAAAAAAAGAAAAAAAAAATAGTAAAGAGAAAATCCTTCATCCAATGGTGAAAACTTGGCAAACAAGCGCCTTGGACAAGTACCATGATGAAAACCTAGCAAATAGGCATCATGCGTAAATTCCCCATCTAGTCTCCTTCCACGATTGGGGGCAACATTCACTTACACATTCCTTTCCTCCATCTCCTACATTTGCCTATCTTTTACATCCTATCCATCCTATCCCATTTATCCCACTCCCTCCATCTTCCTTGTGATCTTGACAAATTTAGGGGAAAACCTATATACATGCTTTGGAAACCTCTTGGCATATATTCCCCTCATCCATACACTATCATATTCCTTATCCACCTCTCTCTATCTTCCATTATCTGTGCATCCTATCCAACTTTCTCTATCTTCCATTGTCCATGCATCCTATCCACCTCTATTTATCTATCTCACTCCCTTATCCACCCCTCTTTCTATCCCTCTTGCCTCGTCATGCATGGCTCATCTAGAGTGGGGGCATCTCCTTATTTGCAATTGGGTCCTTGGAGACATCGTCCATCCATTCTGCCAAGTAATCCTCTCCATCTCCCCATCCTGCCCATCCTTACCTCCCCATCCATTTATCCATCCAGTCATCCCTTCCATCTACCAAATCCTTATCTTCCTATACTCTCATCCACTAGTCCATTTCGTCCTTTCATCCTTATCTACCCCATTCCTCTATCCTCTTATCCTAGCCTTACATCTTTCTAATATCCTTTCAATCTTCATCACTCATTTATCCATCATCTATCCACCTATCCTCGCATCTTCTTATCCATCCATCCCTTTCCCTCTATTTTCCTCGTATCTCATCATCCCTTGTCATTGTTATCTTGCTATAGGCTACCCCCATGCACTCCAATTCCATTCACATCCTAATTCGTCCCTCCTATCTATTTCCTACATCTTCCTCCTATTCTATTACTCTTCATCATTCATCTATACATCCTCTCATCCTCCCAATTCATCTTTTAATAATCTAGATCACTACCCCATTTCTGAGCTTCACATAACCCACATCCAACATATCGACCATCCCATCCACACGGCCTATCCTGGCTCATCATATCTGCTCCATCCATTTATCTTGGTCATCTCATCATCCCTTATCCATTGTCTGTCGTTGGTCTCTTGTCGAACTATGTTGCCCCTGTGCTTTCACGTAGGTAAGGTCGATCATTTGATCCGCCCCCGAGGCTCTATCTTTTGTTTTTCTTGTCATCCTCCATCATCTGTCTTTGGCTATGTGTCGAACTACATTGCCCCTACGTTGTCACGTAGGCAAGGTCAATCATTTGATCCGCCCTCGGGGTTCTATCTTTTGTCTATCTTGTCCTCTTCCATCATTTGTCTTTGGCCTTGTGTCGACCTATGAGGCCCTTGCGCTTTCACATAGGCTGGCTCGATCATTTGATCTACCCCCTGGTCATTTTTCCATCTGATCATTGTCCTCCATCCTCTATCTTCATCGTCCTCTTTTCTCTTTTACCATGGTCTTTTCTTGAACTACGAGGGCTCTGCGCTTTCACATAGGCAGGGTTGATCTTTGATCAACCCTCGAGCCCCTAGGTCTTTAGGTTGAGTTCTATCATCCTGTCCTCTTGTCATGTCATCAAGTATGTCCCTATCCTAGCTGGTGCTTATGAACAAAGGTCATTAGTCTCATGAGGTTCAATCAGTTTCAACTATCCTGCGTCATGTCGATCAACCAATCTATACTCCATCTTTGGTCTCAATAGGATGTATCCTTCCTAATAGACCGCATCAATCCCATCCATCCTTTTGATCCTATGGCAAAGGATATTTTTAAATTGATTGTGATCTTTTGATTCTTTTGATCTTTTGTTTACCATTTGAGCTCCCTATCATCACTTTTCATGGTCACCTTGATCTATCATATCATGTTGTGTTTTGACTAGTAAACATAGGGACATATCTTTTTCTTTTATTTGTTTATGTCTTCTTAGTTTTCCCACGTAGTACCCACCAAGATCCCAAAGGTCTTGTGTTACGCTGGGGCATCCTCTCATGCTTGTGGTTATTCCAATACCTGGCCCGACCAAAGTCATTGTGACTTTGGGGTGTTGGAATAGCCTTCTTGTTTGTTGTGTTTGTTTTATGCATTAGACACTAATCTGTCTTGGTTTACATACCCTAACGCCTGGTGTCTTATGCTATAGCAAAAATCAGTGCTCTAAGGATGGCAAATTGCATTAGGATTGCATTTAGTTTTCCATTCAATCATCTTGCATATCTCCCCCATCCTCATCCATTCAAACAATCTAATCACACTCTTGGTCTTAGCCTTGCTACAAGCCTTGATGTAATCATCCTCATCATCATCATCATCCTTATCATCTATGGGATGTATCCTTCCCTATCCTTGTGTTTTTTTGGGATGTATCCTTCCCTCATCAACAACACTCTCATTGGGATGTATCCTTCCCTATCCTTGTGTTGTTTTTGTATGTATCATTCCCTCATCAACAACACTCATCCTCATCCTCATCCAGATGTATCCTCCCATATCCTTGTGTTGTTGTGGGATGTATCATTCCCTCATCAACAACACTCATCCTCATCCCCATCAGGAGGTATCATTTCCTCATCAACAACACTCCATCAACCATCCACCCAACCTGGCTTGTAGCTTGATTGGGGCAACATCATATTTGTCCTTGAATCCATTTGTGCTCACCTTTATCTCCCATCTCTTATCATAATTTTTTTTCATCACTTTACATCGTCATTTTCATATCCCCTTTCATCATCCCATCTTTCATCCTTTCCCCTATCCCTTCATCCTTCATCACTCATCTGCTCTTCTGCCCTTTTCTGAGGTGAATCTGCCCTTCCACCGTTTTTCTGGGTGGATCCACCCTTCCCGGACCTGCCCTCTTCCAGGATAGATCTGCCCTTCTGGGGGTAGACCCACCCTTCTGGGATGGACCTGCCCCTTTCTGGGGCAGATCTTCCCTCCCAGGATGGACCTGCCCCTTTTCGGAGTGGACCCGCCCCTTTTCGGGGTAGATCCGGCCTCCCAGGGTGGACTCGCCCTTCTGCAGTGGGGCAAATCCTCCCCTCTGTAGACTTTTTTTCCCTTTCTTCCGGGGGCCGCCATTTGCAAACCCGAGATGGACCTGCCCCTTTTCGGGGTGGACCTGCCCTCCCAGGGCAGACCCGCTCTCTTTTGGGGTGGACCCGCCCCTTTTTAGGGTAGATCCAGCCTCCCGGGGCGGACCCGCCCTTCTGCCATGGGGCAAATCCGCCCCTCTGCAGACTTTTTTTCCCCTTTTCTTCCCAGGGCTGCCATTTGCAAACCGTGTGTCGGATCGACTTCGTTCAAAAGGAAAACTTGCTTAATTTTTCGTGCTCTTTCCAACCATACCCTTTGTTTCTTCCTATCAGGATATTTTTTGGGACCCCTCTTTTTTCCCTCCCTTTTTAAGGGATATTTTTTAACTTTTTATTTACTTTTTTTTTCCTCCAACTATTCCCTTCCCTTCCCAAGGCTGCCGTTTATCTGTTTGACTTCATTCAAAATGAAAACTTGTCTAATTTTTTCCCCTCTTTCCAACCATACCATCCATTTCTTCTTATCGAGAAGTCACCCCGGACCCCTCTTTTTCCCCTGTCGCCCTCTCGAGGGGCCATACCCTTCCCATTTATCTATTTTCCTTGCCATAGTCAACCCCTTCCAGGATTGGGGCATCTTCATCCATTCCCTCGCTAATTTGGACAGCTCAGGTCCTCCTCCCCTTGTTGGGGCATCATCTTCCGGTTACTTCCTCTATAGAGTCGTTTGCAATTTCTTTTCTTCAAAGCACGGTTATTCTAACGGTACTTCAAAGAGGGGAAAAATGTAGACATCTAAATTTGATCACTTCCACATGATCAAAATCGTCTACTCTATTCATCTATTTCATTAATAGTGATTAAATGATTTTTTTTATCATTATTTCATTTTCTGCCTAAGGTTCCTAAAGTATGTAATTAAATAAATTAAATACTTTACCTTATCCCTTTCTTCTCTAAATTAAATAAATATGAAAAATTATTTAATTTAGTCTTTTAACCCATTTGGATTAAAACCACTTTTTAATTCCCCTTTTTCTCTCTCCTTGTCACATTCTCCATAACCCTCTTTTAATCTAGATTAAATTAATTAATCTGTGATTAAGATGTGCACCACTTAATCTTGATTAAGTTTCACATCCTCCATAATCTCCCACTTGCCTCTAATCTCTCATTAATTATCCTAATCATGTGTTTGCACAACCATAATCAAAGTCATTAAGCACATTTGGCTTACCTTTTCTGGTCAACCTTTCCACTTTCCTTTCTTGGCCTTGACTCTCTTTCCCATGTGAATTTTTAATTCACATTTATTTATCCAAGGCTCCTCTCTTTCCCATGTGAATTTTTAATTCACTTTTGTCTTTCCAAGGTCTTCCCCATCCCCATGTAAAGTTCTAGAAGGCTTGACTCGTCACATCAACCACATGTGACAAATCTCCAGCTTTTTGGAAACCCTCTCTTATCCACTAGATTCTTCCAATCATTGTGAATTTTTAATTCACTTTTATTCCTCCAAGGAATCTTCTCATCCCCCAAGGTACCCACAAGGTAATTTCCCTTCATCCACCTCATGTACTTCTCTTCAACCTCATGTACTTCTCTTCCACCTCATTTCCACATCATTCCACCCTAAGACATCTCACATTCCACATGTCAAGATGTGAGGGCTTGTGAGTCCTGAACTCACCATAGCCCTTCATCTTGTCTTTGTTGGATCAATCTCAACCGTTGAATTCTCTAGAGAATTTCAATTATCCTATAAATACCCCCTCATTTCTCTCATTTTGGGGATCAAGTCTTTGGCTACCAAACTCTTGCCAGATTGTCATTTGGAACATTTTAGCTTTTCCATAGTATTTCTCATCAATCCATCTTGCATCTTACATCCACTTCACTCTATTGTCATCCAAGGAGCACACAAGAAATCCAAAGATCAAGGGCCAACCAAGGAAGAAGCAGCATGAAGGTATAACAATCAACAATCAATTTGTTTAGCTTGCTTTCATGTTATCTATTTCTTAGGCTAATCATTGAGGTGCCCTTTTATTATGTTAGTTCTTCTTATTTCATTACTCATTATTTGTTTAACATCTCACACTAGGACTTGAAATTTTAAAAGGATCACACTCTCCATGAGGCAAATATCCTCAGGCCCATGCTCAGTCATGCTCAAGCCCTGTATAAACCATACAAATAGAAATTAAACTATGTGAATCAATAATGGTTTGAGTTTTCACTGACTAACATCTATAACAACGAATGTAAATTGAAATTTACTAATTTTCCTCATACCTCTTCTGTTAGAGCCATCGAGGATTATATAGCAGATGTCACACCAATATCCATTGCCCTCGTCACATTCAGAGGTGTATCATCTCACAACAACTGAAAATAAAACAACAAAATATTCAACGTAATCAACGATGTGCATATAAACTACACAAATCTATTAAGTTCTTGATTCATTAGTTAAGCTCTTTATTCTATTACCTGCGTGAAGGTTTGAGTAATTCCACTACCACTAGGAAGTGTTCCATCAAATCCTCCAATATTAGTTTGTTCAACATCCAAAATTGCATATTAAATTACCATTCGTAAAACAATGCTATTAACATGCAATAAATTTATAATTGTTTACTAGTTACATACCCTAGTGATAGGTTTACTATAGAAATAGGTTGGTGGGGGGCTGATGTATCCAGTCTCAACACTGTGACCCTGCAATTTTATTAAAATCATAAATTTTTTTTAGTTAATCTTGCATTTAAAAATTGAAATTTAATAAATTAAATTCAATGAACACATGCACTAACTTTTACTTGACTATCAATGCCATATGCCTCATGCAAAATGTCAGCTGCCCTCTCCATCTCCATAGCTACAGATGGATCTTATGTACTAGTCTCTTGAGTGTTGGTGGGGTCATATGAACAAGTAGCCCCGCAAGATTGACACACATGTGTTCGAAGGCCACCACTCGAAGACTCCCCTAGATGGCACTGTAGAATAGGGCTAGTATGATGGATGACACTCTGGGTCAAAGTGTTGATTGTCTGTAATATCTCTACGTCCGCATTTTCCTTCGCGATGGAAGGCATAACAATGTGCTCACGAGGTGGCCTAGTGAGAGCTCGTCTACCTAACCGCGTAGGATCCGGCTGTGCACCAGGTCTCTCCTAAGCTGAACCCCCACCTCTCCCCTGGAAATCCCTCATATCAAAATAATTTGGGATTTTGTTCAATATGAACTCACTATATAGTTTCCTAAGGAAATATTGCAGGACCTCGCAATTTTTGCACGGTGGGTAATTGAAGACAATGTACCACCTATCATAAAACTGGTCCCTATTCTGTTGGTGGTGGCACCAGTGGATAGGAAACCTCTTCACATTGAGGGTAAGATTTTGATTTGTGTGTGGGTTGGTGAATAATGAGCACAAATCACCTTTTATAATTTTTAAACCCTTCACATCCTTGTATGATAGTTTATTTGCATAATAATCCATAGCCGCTTGCCTCCTATCTTGCCATCCAATTTTGTTTTTTGCTAATTGAATCTACATTTTTTAACATATCTTTTAATGAATTTGTTAGGGTCATTCTTTTTGTAGTTGAACCATTTGGATCACTCAACCTACTGATCAAATCCTCAATTCTCTTTTTGTTGAGTGCCAGGAGGGGGTTGAGTCATTGGTGGAGGAGGTTGATGTTGTGGTTGATTTTGATCTTGAGGATTTGGTTGGTCTTCTTGTTGAGGATTTTGAGGGTTTTCAGGTTGATTTGCATCTCTTAAAAATTCAACCTAAAACTACCTAATTCAAAACAAAAACCATAGAATCGTTACCTCTCATAGCTCCTTGTCGTTGTGGTGCCATTGTTGAAAAGAAATAGGGATTGTTGGTGAAGAAATTTGTTGAAATTATCCTCCTAGAACGCGAGCGTGAAATTGTGGTGGTTTTGGCCGCGGCTGCAAAAAAAAACCAGTCAAAATCTGAATGAGAGATTTGCATTTCTTTTTTTGCCTTTAACAGTCAATAACGCGAGTGCGTTATAATGTGCTCACATTATTGGTTTGTAGTTGCTGAGCCTGAGGCTCGACATAATGAGTCATAATGCGAGTGTGTTATAACGCGCTTGTGTTATGGTTTTTCAAAAAAAAATTAGGGGGTGTCCATGGAATTGCTACCCATTTCCATGCACCCGCCCATATACAAATATAAAAAATTGATGAGAAACACAAACATTGCATTCAAGTATTCCTTGACCGTGTCACATTATGTTCTCCTATATCAACATGTTACCTGAGATATTGTTTCATTTGCAGTTGTTAACAACAGATAGCCTTGGTGATGTTGCTGGCATGATGGACCATGGAGTTGCTGCAGCAATAGCCAGTTCTGATCCATTGAGAGAGGTATGGGATAGATTAGTTGATTTGACATTATATTTGCTCTTTTATGGTCTATTATAGAAAATTTTTAAGATAATTTTATGTAGTTTAATTTATATCTTCATGGTTGCTACAGGTGGTTGTCACTCTAGATCGTGGACGCGGTGATGCTTTAAATGTGCATGATGACTATGTGTATGCAGTAAGTGATTATATTTTGTTATAGGTCATTCCATAATTCGATTTCTATGTTTTAACATCTTTACTTTTAATTGTATCAGTTGAAGGTCTAGAGTGAAGAGAGGAGGAGTAGCAAATGTGTTCCAAAGACAAGACAAGCAACAGTCACTCCATCCAGCTGAATTTTGAAGGCAGCACAGGATCTATTTCCTTCCCCTAGAGGGAAATGATTATGTATTAGTGTTGTTTGTTGTATGCCTATGTGGAAGTTTGGAACATATGCTTTATCCTATTGATATATATACGTGATATTTTATGTCCAAATGGCTCCTTTGTACTAAGCCTATATGGTTTTTTTGGATATATTTATATACTTTTATCAATATATATAATTGTATAGCCTTTCAAATTTTTTATTAAAGAAAATCTTATTTTTCTACTGCCATTCTTGAATGATGTTATCATGTGTATCGTGTAAGTTGTATGCGTGAATGTTGTAGGCATGGATTTTGTTTACATCTAATGCTTAATTAATTACTATCGAATGCTCAATAACCCCCATCTAAAGCATATTGTATAAATAAGCTCCATTTGTGGTGGTTTGTATCCTTTGGAATGCTTCAATTACTTGTGCCTCATCGATGTAGAGGCAAGGAGGCTCAAACCCAATTAGTTTGACAACATACCTTCAAGGGGCTCCTAACAAGATTAATACAACCTATTTTGAACAATCTACATAGCCTCAAAGCCCCATCAAACCAAACTCTTCATTCAACACCTTACCCAACAATGCACCCTTGTAGCAATTTGATGCATAGTTAAGGTGGAGAAGACTCACAACAATGGAAATGTCAATTCTCAATCAAGAACTCTTCTTCATAATTATTCAGCCTAATAGGCATCAACCCACCCTGAAGGGTCTCAACTCCTCAAACTTGCAAATGAACAATAAGACTCCACCAAGGCCCTAAAAAGACCATCAACATTCATAAAATGACAATGGAATCAATTGAGAACAATCCCTAAGTCAGATTCGTCAAGGTTTCCAAAACTCACATTTGTGACTGGTTATTCCTGTGATATTCAAAACTTAGTTTTAGCCAGATTTCTCTTAACCTTTCCAAAACACTAGACAATTACAATATGGATTGAGATACCCTTTTCAGGGCTACACAACATACCAAAGAATCAGTGGTCACTCTTTTGGACCGACATAGACTTTCAGCACACCTACTTCAATTTTGGCTTCACAATTAGCGCTTTTTCCAAAGGGACCACCCTTCCAACTTTAGGTATCTACCCAAACGCCTTGGATAGTCTTAGGTCATGGTGCCAATCCTCAATTTTTGTCATTAGTTTGTGTCTATAGAGCCTCTAACTCACTATCCCAAGAAACCCTCCTAAACCTTCACAAAATCAAGGGTTTTAAATAAACATACAACTCCAGACCTCTCTCAACACTTCCAAAGCCCCAAACACCTCAAAATACTTATGCACAAACTCATAAAACCCTCACATAACCCTTATAGGAATTAATTCTTAAAAACCTCTCTTTGGTTCCTCACTTCCATGTTGGAAAACCCTTGTTCAGTCTTAGAACAGTCACAAAAATGCCACATAATTATGATTCCTTATTCCAAAATGAGTTGACACACTTATTATAACATTTTTTCATTCAATCCATCGAGATATAGTAGCAAAAAATGGGTGGATTGATTGTTACATCACAAATTTCCCCTCAAACCCTTGATTCAACAGTATTGGGACAGACATTGTTTGTGTTGGTTCTCTCTACAAACAAAGAGTTAAGACACCAAATAAAAAATAAATGAATTATAAAACATATAGGCACATCCTCTAAAATTATTAGACCATGAAGAACCTGTATGTGCCCGTATAGCACTCAAAAAGATCAAGAAAACAATATCTTTCCATAAAATTGCTCAAAACTGTGGTGTTTATTGTGTAAAATTGTTACCAAACTTCTTCCACTCTCTCATTCGAGCCTTGGTAAGGATTTTTAAAGAATTTTCCAACAACCATCTTCTCCCCAATGCCCATAACCAACCTTGGGATTAGTTGGTCCCTTAATTACATTTGTTTGTGTTAAAGTTGCTTTGTCAAAATTTTACAACTTATATGATTTCTAATTGACTTCTAAGACACAAAACACCCTTTATTTGCATTATTCTTGATCTCTCAAAGATTATTAGACAAAATAAACCTAAAGAAACTAAAATTTCCCTATTGATGTATTCAAATAAAAAAAAATTGATGATGTGGTGTAGGTGCTCCTACACCAAACCCAAAACCCGGTCCAAGCCTAATTTCTCCTAGCCTTTCCAAAACACTTGACCATTTAAATGTGGATTAAGATACCCTTTTCAGGGTTACACAACATATGCCAAAACCAATAGTAACTCTTTTGGACCAACATGAACTTTCAATACACCTCCCTCGCTCTAGGCTTCACAATTAGGCCTAATTTCCAAAGGAACCCCCTCACAAACTCACCTAAACCAAGGAAACTTGAAACAGTCTTAGGGATTCTCACCAAACTCAAGATTCTCCCATTTTAAGATCCCCAAGAACTTGTTCTATTCCTCTACTCACAAACCGTCCTAAACCTTCACAAAAACAAGGGTTTTAAAGAAACTCATAACTCTAGACCTCCCCCAATCCTTCCAAAGGTCCAAATACCCCACAATACCTCTGCCCTAACTTAAAAGACACTCACAATCCCATTCCTTTATGTATTTCTCAGATTCACTACTTGAGCTCCTTACTTTCATGGTGAAACACCCCTAAACAACATAAGAACTTCACACCCCACTGATTTTATTCATTCTCTCAGACTCCAAAGTATTCACACACCAAAATAATCATGGTATAGGCCAATCCACCAAGCAATAGGGTTAGAATAGTAGGTGGATTGGCTAATGTGTCATAGTGTTGCCCTCAAAATCCGTAACACAAAAAATAGAGCAGTAACCAAGTTTGTTGATCCCACACACACCAACGATGGATTTAAACCTTCAAAACAAATGCAAAGCAAGTAAACACATATGCAATCAAGTATCCAAAGCCTCAAGTCATGATAGAATTGTATGGGCCTATGCAAGGCAAAGAAAACCAATGATCAACATTTTCAAAAGTATATTTTCTTATTAGAAACTCAACAAAATCAACCCTCAACTCGGGGTATTATAGAAATATATCTTGATACCACCTTCCAACTACCCCTTGAGCCGATCAACCACCATAACCACCCTTTGTTAGACTTCTAAGATGGCAATTTGCCAATTTTGCTCTTAATTACCATTTATTCACAACTTGATTTTGCAAATACCACCTAACTGACCTATTAAGCCTTTTAAATAAAATTGCAAGGTATTTCCATAGCATATAGAGATATAGAGAGAAAATACAATAAATATTTTACCTAATGAATTATAAAAAATGGATTTTTGTAGTTTATATTCATGTCGTTGATTACATTGCATTGCACATCTTTCAAAGTCAAAGCATTACTTCACTTTGTATAACTAATAAGTAGATGCTGATAGACGCCGAAAATTTAATTACAATATAGTTTGAACAAATTCAACCTAAACAGTTATGCAATTTCTTCACATTGCATAACTAATAACTAGGAGCAGTTGCCAATTGCATTTTCTTATCATGGCATTTTATGAGACCAAATTTCTTTGAGATATTTTTTCAAATAGTTCCCTGCCTTGTCTACGTTACCACATTTTTCATACATGTCTACCAAAGAATCTTCTCAAATAGTTCACTGCCTTGTTGCTATGGCTAAAAGCCTAAAACAAGTGATTTTGAACAAGCTATGGATGCTTCGAAAAAATATATCAAAAGCATAATAGTAAGCAATAGCATAAACAAGGCAGTGGACTGTTTGAAAAAATGCATAAAAAAAATTGATTTGAAATGATAAATTTAGTTGTGCTTTCACTCTTCTTTAACATTGTATATCTGCTTCATTTTATAACAAGAGATAAAAAAAGTAAAAAATTGTATAACAAGAGATAAAAACTATCTTTTTTGGAATCGAAAGGCATTTCCATAGCATAGAGATATAGAGAGAAAATAAAATAAAGAGTTTAACTAATGAAATGTAGAAAATAGATTTTTGTAGTTTATATTCATGCATTGCACATCTTTCAAACTCAAAGCATCACTTTGCATTGCATAACGAATAACTAGATATTGATAGATGACAAAATTTCAATTACAATATAGCTTTTTACAAAGTCGACCTAAGTAGTTATGCAATTACTTCACATTGCATAACTAATAACTAGGAGCAGTTTTCAATTGTTTTAGCTTGTCATGGCATTCCATGAGACCACATTTCTTTGAGGCATTTTTTCAAATAGTTCATTCCCTTGTCTATGCTACAACATTTTTCATATATGTCTACCAAAGCATTTTATCAAATAGTTCATTGCCTTCTTGCTATGGCTAAAAGCCTAAAATAGATGCTTTCGAACAAGTTATGGATGCTTGGAAAAAATCTATCAAAGCATAATAGTAAGCAATAGCATAGATAAGCCATTCAACTTTTTGAAAAAATGTGTAAAAGAAAAGTGGTCTCATGGTGATGGAATGCCATGACAAGCCATAGAAAAGGAAGTAAATTTTTTGAAAATATACCTCAAATAAATGTGGTCTCATGGTGATGGAATGCCATGATGAATGCCTATGGTGATGGACTGTCATGGCATTCCATCACCATGAAACACATTTCTTTGAGGCATCTTTTCAAATAGTTCACTGCCTTGTCTATGGTATGACATTTTTCATACATATCTACTAGAGAATTTCATCAAATAGTTCACTGCCTTGCTATTATGGCTAATAGCCTAAAATAGGTGCTTTCGAACAAGCTATGGATGCTTGGAAAAAATCTGTCAAAGAAAAATAGTAAGCAATAGCATAGACAAGGTAGTGAATTGTTTGAAAAAATTCCTCAAAGAAATGTGGTTTCATGGTGATGGAAGGCCATGACAAGCCATAGACAAGGCAGTGAACTATTTGAAAAAATGCCTCAAATAAATGCGATCTCATGGTGATGGAATGCAATGACAATAATCAACATGAGACCGCATTTCTTTCAGGCATATTTTCAAACAATTCACTGCCTTGTCTATGCTACCACATTTTTCATACATGTCTACCAAAGCATCTTCTCAAATAGTTCATTGCCTTGCTGCTATGGGTAAAAGCCTAAAACAAGTGATTTTGAACAAGCTATGGATGCTTCGAAAAAATATATCAAAATCATAATAGTAAGCAATATCATAGATAAGGCAGTGAACTGCTTGAAAAAATGCATCAAAAAAATTGCTTTGAAATGATAAATTTAGTTGTGCTTTGATGCAGAGCCAAGGTGGAGAAGACTCACAACAATGGAAATGTCAATTCTCAGTCAAAGAACTCTTTTTCATAATGATTCAGCCTAATAGGCATCAACTCACCCTCAAGGTTTTCAAACCTTTAATCTTGCAAAATAACAACAAATCTCCACCAAGGCCCTACAAAGACTCTCAATATTCATACAATGGAAATTTGAAAATAATCTCCAAGTCAGGTTCATTGAAATCTCCAAAACTCAGCATTTTACCCATTTAACAACAAGTTGTCCTTGTACCCCTATCATCAGTCCCAACACACTACCACCATGCTTCTTCACTATTTTATCAATGTTATCTATCTTTGTAGTTACGAACCTTGCTTTCTTTACTCTCACATCTACAAGAACGGGACATTCTATGGTGCCCACCATAAGACTTTCACACAAACCCGATGTCATTACCTCCTTTGCTGCTACATTGGTCCTTATATCCACTGCCCCTGTATTACCAGACCTATAATGGTTCCCAAAACCAGAATATTTGATTTCCCTCACAACACTTACAGGCTCCTTGCTCCCACACATGATTACTTTATCTTTCCCTTTCACATCCTCTAGAAGTGGAGTCAAAACAAACGTATGGCTATCTTTCCTTATGGTATACTTATTTTCTTTCCCATCATGGATGGAACACCTATCATACTGCCATGGTCTTCCAAGGAGTATGTGACAGCAGTCCATTGTAATAATGTCACAAATAACACTATCCACCAATATATCTAGCAATCTTTTCATCTTCATTCTCATGATGACCAGATCTTAAACTCAATTTATAAAACTCCTCAGTATAAGCAACCTCTTAAACAACTGAACTTGATGATCCTTGGGTAAGAATTTACCTTTGATTTTTGATATCATCTTATCCCATGATGTGATTTTAGACTTTCCTTGCTTCCTCCTCTCAGATTGAAAGTAATCCCACCATACCAAAGCATGACCCTGTAACTTAGTTTTTACAATCTTGACCCTTTGTTCTTCAGGAACCTCATCCCACTCAAAATGGTTATCAATTGCAGCAATCCAATCCAATAGTTTTTCATCATTTAAACTACCACCATACTTAGGAACATCAATTTTTACCTTAGGCTTGTCAGTCTTCACTACCTTCAGCAACCTTGCAATTCTTTGATCCTCTAGAGTAAGCTCTTCTTCCACATCTTCAAACTCCTCATCTTCCTCTTCTTTAGTCTTAGTCTCTTCCACTTCCCTTCTTTTATTTGTATCCAAGGCTATGAATCTCTCTTCCAAATCTCTAAGTTCTCTTCCATGCCTATCTTTCATCTCATTCATCTCCTTAGCCATATCATTCTTCTTTGGAGGCATCTTAGCAACCTTGCCTCTTCACCTTCTTCTTCAACCTGCAAAATGAAAACATATCTACTTCCTGATGCTCTGATACCACTATGATGCAGAGCATCAATAACCAAACTCCTGAATACCTTAATTTCTTCAAGGGATTTCAATCCCAAACAAAATTAGGAGAAGATCAAATTAAACAAACAACTTGTTTACTAAACTTTTCATCAATTTCTCTTCAAATTCACTTGATTTATTCAGTTCTATAAAACTCCAAGACAACATGTCAGTTTCCCAAATCACCAAAAACATATTCTAGACCATTATCAAAATCTAATTGACTGATCTTAACAAGAAAACCTGATCAAAGGCATTGAACCAACCAATACTTCAATATTCACCAAAATCTCCTTGATACAACTCACACTCCCCAAGGCTAATAGACATACATTCTTACCTTCAAACTATTATCAGACTTACAAGAGCCTCATAATCATCATGCTTCTAATAGAAACAAAATGATAACATATTCACATAACTCTGAGTTATCAGATTTACTAATTTTCACAGTCATAACACTATTCTTCATCAAGATTCCACCCTAGTCTAAACATCAAATCAACAACCTTAACCTTTAAAATTTTCCCAAATCATTGAAATACCTTTGAAAACATTATTGAAGCAGTTACATCACAAATACCATTGTCCTCTGTTTTAACACTCATTTCATCAATTTCCTTGTAGGTTAGCAAATCCCTAAATTGGGTGATACAACTCTACCATCTTTGCATCAACACAAGCTTGATATAGTTTTGGAGACCCATTACAGATTATTTAGACATATCATAAAAACATTGCCACTTATTTTGAGAGAAACATCAAAAAACTAGTCTGATATGCTGCTCCCACGCATAAATTAGGCCAAATTTGTAAGGTGACTACCAACAAATCATCTCCAAATCACTAACCAACCTTAAACAGTCTTTTTTCATACCTCCAAACTTAGAATTCCATCATTTTCAAGAGTTATTAGATCCACTAAAACATTTAAATATCAAAACCCTTGAATATAGGCTTTGCAAGCAAAATAATGAGGGTTTCTTGGAATATCACCTTCCACATCTTCTACCAAAGTGCCATATCTTCCAACACATTTAAATACACCTGAAAACATCATCTATACCCTTCTCAAGCCATGGAAAACTCTATTTCTTCATTATGCATGACTGTAGCATCAAATTTTGTGTGGAAACCTTCAATTTCTATGTGTAACAACAACTTCATCCGAGAATTCTTGCATTCCCCTAACCTACAATCATAAAAAAACATTCAAAACACCCTAACATTAACCTATTCCACCAATCTACTTGGCCTACATTGGTGGAGTAGTGATGAAATGCTCTATTAGACTCTCAAACCCACTGTAAAAATAATTATACCAACCCCCTTTTTGCACGCCTTACAATGCCTTTTATAACTTTTTCCCTCTTAGCAACAGCCTTTTCTAACTTCTCATCAGTGCAACTACCCTTTTAACTCTTAATATTCCTTGATTTATGCTCTCTCTTGCTGCATAATTACATCACGATTACTTTTTAACAACATTGTGATGTAAAAATCAGCACATAGTTTATCCAGAAATCTTGAATGATCTATTATGGACTATGAAAACAGAATGTTATTGAACATTGTATTATTTGCATTTTTTATATTTTCACCTCCTAGTGACTTATTTTATAACTTGATTACATTCAAATTAGCCATTACAAGGCCTTCACACATCATTTTGGCTTGAACATACAAATTGGAAAAATTAGCCTTTTGAAGGCATTACAAGTCATAGACAAGGCAGTGAACTGTTTGAAAAAATGCCTCGAATAAATGCGGTCTCATGGTGATGGAATGAAATGACAATAATCACCATGAGACTACATTTCTTTCAGGCATTTTTTCAAACAATTGACTGCCTTGTCTATGCTACCACATTTTTCATGCATGTCTATGAAAACATTTTGTCAAACAGTTCACTGCCTTGCTGCTATGGCTAAAACCCTAAAACAAGTTCTTTCAAACAAGCTATGGATGCTTGGAAAAAATATATTGAAGCATAATAGTAAGCAATAGCATAGACAAGGTAGTGAACTGCTTGAAAAAATGCCTCAAAGAAATGTGGTCTCATGGTGATGGAATGCCATGACAAATGCCTATGGCTATGGATTGTCATGGCATTCCATCACCATGAGAGGGCATTTCTTTGAGGCATTTTCTCAAATAGTTCACTGCCTTCTCTATGCTACGACATTTTTCATACATGTCTACCAAAGCATTTTATCAAAACGTTCACTGCCTTGCTACTATAGCTAAAAGCCTAAAATAGGTGCTTTCGAACAAGCTATGGATGCTTGGAAAAACTCTATCAAAGCGTAATACTAAGCAACAAGCTATGGTCTCTTTTTTTTTTCACATGAAAATCAGCACGATTTTATTCCAATTTTTTTGCTGATTTCTTAGTTTTTTCCGATCAGATGAGAAGTTTCTACGCATTACGGTGTTCGAGTAATAGCATGCTGAGGTTCACAACCATTTTTCACTTTGGACCCTTACGGGATCGATCCGGTTGAACGTAGCTCAGAACGATTCCACGTATTTGTGTGTGAAAGATGACTATGCCTAGCATAAACATACCTATTCAGACGTGTTGGAATAGTTCATTTGGTCACACAAGTTGCAGAACGAAAGTTGCACCACTTTGCAACTTTTAACTACTTGCATTTAATAACTTTTTCTTCAAGTGAAAATTCACAACCATAGGAAAAGGCCTCTGAGATAGCGAAAACCAAGCAAGGTTATTGTAGAGGGACCCAACATGATCCCATAGGATTAGACGAGAAGTTTCTAAGCATCATGGTGTCTGAGTAGTAGCATGTTGAAGTTCATAGCCATTTTGCACTTTGGACCTTTGAGGGATCGATCTGGTTGAATATAGCTCGGAGCGATTCCGCATGTTTAGGTGTGAAAGAGGACCATTCCTAGCATAAACGTACCCATCCGGATGCATTGGAACAATCTGTTTGGTCACACGAGCTGCAAAACGAAAGTTGCACCACTTTGCAACTTTCAACTACTTGCATTTGACAACTTTTTCCCCGAGTGAAAATTCGCCACCACAGGAAAATCCCTCCAAGATAGAAAAAACCGAGTGAGGTTATTGTATATGGGCCCAACATGATCTTGTAGGATCATACGAGAATTTTCTAAGCATCACAATGTCCGAGTAATAGCATGTTGAATTTCACAGCCATTTTGCACTTTGGACCCTTAAGGGATCGATTCGGTTGAACAAAGCTCGAAGTGATTCCGCATGTTTAGGTGCGAAAGAGGACAATTCCTAGCATAACCATACCCACCCAGATGCATTGGAATAGTCCATTTGGTTAGACAAGCTGCAGAACGAAAGTTGTACCACTTTGCAACTTTCAACTACTTGTGTTTGATAACTTTTTCCCCGAGTGAAAATTTGCCAGCATAGGAAAATGCCTCCGAGATAGCAAAAATTGAGCGAGGTTATTGCATATGGGCCGAACATAATTTTCTAGGACTAGATGAGGATTTTCTAAGCATCATGGTGTCCAAGTAATAGCATGTTGAATTCTGCAGCCATTTAGCACTTTCAACCCTTAAGGGATCGATCCGATTGAACGTAGTTCAGAGTGATTCCACGTGTTTGGGTGTGAAAGAAGACTGTGCCTAGCATAAACGTACCCACCTAGATGTGTTGGAATAGTCTGTTTGGTCAGACGAGCTACAAAAGAAAAGTTGCACCAGTTTGCAACTTTCAACTACTTGCATTTGACAACTTTTTCCCCGAGTGAAAATTTGCCACCACAGGAAAATGCCTCTGAGATAGAAAAAACCGAGCAAGGTTATTGTAGATGGGATGAACATGATCTTGTAGGATCAGATGAGAAGTTTGTAAGCATCATGGTGTTTGAGTAATAACATGTTGAATTTCATAGCCATTTTGCACTTGGGAACCTTAAGGGATCGATTCGGTTGAACGTAGCTCGGAGCAATTCCATGTGTTTGGGTGCAAAAGAGGACCATGCATAGCGTAAACGTACCCACCTAGATGTGGTGGAATAGTCCGTTTGGTCAGACGAGCTACAGAACGAAAGTTGCACCACTTTGCAACTTTCAATTACTTGCATTTGACAACTTTTTCCCCGAGTGAAAATTCGCCACCACAGAAAAATGCCTCCTAGATAGCGAAAACCGAGCGAGGTTATTGTAGATGGTCCCAACATGATCTTGTAGGATCAGATGAGAAGTTTCTAAGCATCATGATGTCTGAGTAATATCATGCTGAATTTTGCAGCCATTTTCCACTTTGGACCCTTAAGGGATCGATCCGGTTGAAAGTAGCTCAGAGCGATTCCATGTGTTTGGGTGTGAAAGAGGACCATGCCTAGTGTAAACGTACCAACCCGGCTGCATTGGAACAGTCCGTTTGGCTAGACAAGGTACAAAACGAAAGTTGCATCACTTTACAACTTTCAACTACTTGCATTTGACAACTTTTTCTTCGAGTGAAAATTTGCCACCACAGGAAAATGCCTCCGAGATAGCAAAAACCGAGTGAGGTTATTGTTGATGGGTTTAACATGATATTGTAGAATCAAAAGAGAAGTTACTAAGCATCATGGTTTCTGAGTAATCGTATGCTGAATTTTACAGCCATTTTGCACTTTGGACCCTTAAGGGATCAATTCGGTTGAACGTAGCTCGGATCGATTCCGCATGTTTGGGTGTGAAAGAGGACCATTCCTAGTGTAAAGGTACCCACTTAGATGTGTTGGAATATTTTTTTGGTCACATGAGCTGCAGAACGAAAGTTGCACCACTTTGTAACTTTCAACTACTTGCATTTGATAACTTTTTCCCCGAGTGAAAATTCGCCAACATAGGAAAATTCCTCTGAGATAGCGAAAACCGAGTGAGCTTATGGTAGATGGGCCCAACATGATCTTGTAGGATGAGATGAGAAGTTACTAAGCATCATGATGTCCGAGTAATAGCATGTTGAATTTTGTAGCCATTTTGCACTTTGGACCCTTAAGGGATCGATCTAGTTGAACGTAGCTCGGATTGATTCCGCGTGTTTGGGTGCAAAAGAGGACCATGCCTAGCATAAACGTACTCACCCAGATGTGTTGGAATAGTTTTTTTGGTCACATGTGCTGCAGAACAAAATTTGCACCACTTTGCAACTTTCAACTACTTGCATTTGACAACTCTTTCCCCGAGTGAAAATTCGCCACCACAGGAAAATGCCTTTGAGATAGAAATAACCAAGAGAGGTTATTGTAGAGGGGTCCAATATGATCTCGTAGGTTCAGATAGATATTTTTTAATCATCATGGTTTACGAGTAACAGCCTGTCAAATATTGTTTCCCTTTTGCACTTTGCATCCTTAAGGGATAGAGTCGGTTGAACCATAGTAGTTGTTTTGTTGAATGTCATACCCTAAGGTATGTTAGAGATTACCTAGGTTTCATCTATTTCTATGAGGCATAGGATGCCCCTACCTTGTCAACCCTAAGCAATATGATTTTAGGGGTACTCTCGATGTTAGGAGTAACGTATAATGAACCATACCAAAGCCCTTGACATTTTTGTCATTTGTCTAGAAAAATGGGTTATCTTATTCCTTGTTGATGTAGACCAAGGGTACCATGTCATGTGAATCCCCCATGCTCTTAATGACTTGGAAAATCTTACCACATTGATCTATTGGTAGGGTTTCTTTCTCTTTCTCATATTGACAATAATTTGGAGATGTCTTCCTCTATAACCTCTTTGTTTAGCTCTCCCCACTTGGAGAAAACCATGGGTTCAAATTTGATGATAGAAGAGGATTTTTCTATATGTTATGGTTTTCCATATGTCTTAGGAGAAGATGGGAGTTATCCTACATAAAAATACCCTTTAAGACCATAGTCTCTACAACCCTTGTCTTGTCTCGTATTTGGACCTTGATATTTGGAAAGGATTTATGTGAGGTGGATGATGAGGCTACAGTGGATGGATCAATATAGGATGATGAATGTGAGGCAATATTATTGTTAGGAACTTGGAGTAGTTTTCGATATTTTTCTTCAAAGTTATGATAATAATGGAAAGGCCAAGGGTGAAGAGCACACAATCAATTGAGAGGGGGGATGAACTGGTAGATCCAATCAATTACAATTGTTAGTCTATGTTCAATCCTTTAGGGTCAAAACAACCTTTTATTTTAAAATTTGTAAGAGGTTAGTCTCTAATGCCTTTAATGAGTCAAATTCACATGCATGAGTAGGTTGTTTTGTTATGATTGAATTTAATAAAGACTGAGTTGAGACGTTAGGTTTTTGTTACCTTTTAGGTCTCTTATCACTGACCAATTCACACTTCTTTGCTTCTTTCCCATCTTTTAGATTTGTATGCCACTGTCTTATATTTGCCAAATTCCACAATTTTGTCTCCAATTGTGTGTGTACTAGTCATGTGTTGGCAAATTGGAAAATGTTGAATGCCACCACAATGATCACATGTGCCATCCAAACATGATTTTGTGTAAAAAAATTGACCATCCTCTCTTTCACATAAAATGGAAGACAAAAATTTCCTTGACGATTTAGGTGGAGGAATTATGTTACATTCCTGTAAAACATTGTCAGTATGCATATCTACACATATACGTCGATAAACATCATAATGGTTAGAAAACTCAATATGAACCCTACAACAAAAAATAGTGCGTGTGTGATTTATTTTGACATAAAAAGGCTTTAACATTTCAAAATACCTTAGACATATTTTAATTTTAGGAAACTTCTGTACAAAATCAGCAAAAAATTGGGTTTGAGAGGTATCCAAATAATGCATTTGATGTGGCTCATGGTTTTTAATACCAATTCTCCTTCTTACAACATCTCTTTGATTAGGATAGGTCCTTGTGTTATCCTTCCAATAATTCACAATTAAAGATCTCAAGCCTTGAGCAATTCTTGTGTCTTTCCGTGGCACTCTACTTGAAAATGCCCATAACTCATTGCTATTTGGATCCTCCACTCTTTCACGCCTTCCTTTGGCTCTCATTAGAGATGGTCTACTTATTTTCAAATACTTACTTGCCCTTGTAAGGTTCACCTTGTTCCTTGTTTGACTTCTTAACATTGTTGTTGTTATCACATGTCATGTGTCACAACTATCCTTCGTGCGTGAGGTGGAACACATGCTCTCGTATGCACTCATCAAGTTCTTTACAATGGAATTTTCACTTGATTCATTCAAAAATCTTAGCCCAAGAGCCTTCATGGTGGGCCTAAATTTGAGTTGCTTCATCATTTCAACAAATAGTTGGCATCTTCCACCCTCACTTAGCTTCGCAAAAAACAAACTCCATATCCTTTCTGCATATCTTTGACATTTACGTTTTGGAATCTTATTAGTCATCCATTTCAAAACATTGGAATCAATATCAATAAAAAATGTAGGTTTTCTATGCAAAACTCTAGGAGGAGTTCTCAAATGTAAATTTGTGTCAATATTGGGAAGGTCAACAACATCGGGGATAGATCGTGTACCTTCAATTGGAGGTGCAATTGATTACATACCTTGAGATTGACATGTAAACGATGTTGTGCCTCCAATTTGAGATGTCGTTTGTGGAGTTCCTTCAAATAGAGATGTGTTTGCTGATGTACTTTCAAAACGCAATTTTTTTTATGGCGTGTCTTCAATTGGAGATGTGATTTCCGATGTACCTGGAAAACCACATGTTGTTGTCAATGTGTCTTCAACTGGAGATGTGCATTGAGCTTCACCTATGGTTGATGATGTGGCCCCAAATTTTGTATCCATTCTTGTCCTTCCACAAACTTTCCTCATTCGTGCCCTTTGTTTTGCCAATTTGACATCTCTCTTAGATTGCATGGGAATTTGTGGTTGTATGGGCTGCAATTCCTTTGCTTCACAAGCTACATTTTTTTATTCTCTTCTCCTTGCATTTTTAACTGCGTGTTCTTCTGGTGTTAGAGGCTTCAGTCATTTCCTTGGCATGACCTTGAATGCTACATGTACACAAACACACATAGAACAAAAGTAAGTAATGCATTTTACAAAAATATTGATGCAGAGAGGGGTGGAAACCATTCAATACAACAAATCAATGAGAATCACAAACCTAGGGTATAAATTGCTGCCACCTAAATGAAAACTAGACTCTTGTATTTATTTTTCTCAAAACCAAATTTTTGATTGTCAACAAAGTCATGAAGAATATGGATTCAAAGAAGGGTTTGTGATGCTATATCTTATATTATTCACTATTTCTTTGGCAATGAGGTAACTTAGAAAGACAATAAGCATTCTCAACTATGTCAACTCACTTGAATTTATCTAAGCACATGTGATGAAGCTGGATTTTTTATGGAACAAAATAATTAATGGACACTTGCATTAACATTGATGAAAGCTATTAGGTTTTCCAAATTAGATAAAAATAATTTTTTTCCAAATTAGTTGAAAAAAGAATGAAATATAGTGAATTCCACTAGCCATGCTGGAAATGGACTACTTTAAGAAATGCAAATAGAATTCATAAGTAAATTTATGTTAAGTAAATGTCATGTTTTTATTTCTTTTGTTCTTCAAACTCATAAAAATTGAAATTTTTTATGCAAATCTAAAAATTGAACTTTTTTATGCAAATCCCATCTAATTCACTGTTGAATTCTAAGTCCAATTTTTATGATTAATAAAATCATTAAGGAAATTTAGTTTATATTGTCAAAAACAAACAAATATACTAAATACAAACATTTCAATTTACCAAAATGAATATATTACCTCAGATAATGTAAAATGATGTAGAAACTTCAAAATGTCTTCTTCTACGTTGTCTACCATGCAAATTGGTGCTAAAAAGGTGATGGATCAAGCATAGATTCGTACAATATGAAGTCAACTGCAGGAAAAAAAAGGTGTTTCTGACTCGGATAAAGCATTGAACCAAAAAAATATAGGAGAATGTGGGCCTGAATCATGGGGTCAAACCTTATTTTTACCATTTCAAGGTAAACCCATTTGGCGCTTGCCAAATGTTGAGAGCACCACATTTGGCGCACGTCAAATTTGGCACTCTCCAAATTTGGCAAGTGCCAAATATGTTCCTCTGAAAAGGAGAGACTTCAGAGAGAGGGAGAGACACAAAGTGGGAGAGAAATAGAGGGAGTGAGAGAGAGAGGGAGTGGGAGAGAGAGAGAGGGGGGGTGGGAAGGAGAGACTTGAGAGAGCGAGAGAGAGAGAGGGAGAAGGTGTGGGAGGGAGAAACCTAAGAGAGAGAAAGGGAGAGAGGCTGGGAGGGAGACACCTGAGAGAAGGAGAGGGAGTCAAAGTGGGAGAGAGGGGGTGGGAAGGAGAGACCTAAGAAAGTAGGGTGGGAGGTAAGTGAGGCCTGACAAACAGGGATTGTGAGATAAGTGAGGCCTAATCCCTCAACCCCTATACAATGTCAACCCTCAACCCTCAACCCTTAAACCCTAATACCTCAACTCCATACCCTCTTAATCCCTCAACCCTCAACCCTTAACCCTTAAACCCTAATCCCTCAACCCCCATAACCTCTTAATCTCTCAACCCTCAACCCTTCAACTCTAATCCCTCAACTCCTATACCCTCTTAATCTCTCAACCCTCAACTCTTAACCCCTAATCCCTCAGCCCCTACACAATCTTAATCCCTCAACCCTCAACCCTCAAACCCTAATCCCTCAACCCCCATACCCTCTTAATCCCTCAACCCTCAACCCTTAACCCCTAATCCCTCGACCCTTAAACCCTAATCCCTCAACCCTCAACCCTCAACCCTTAAACCCTAATCAGTCAACCCCTCTATAATATTAATCCATCAACCCTTAACCCTTACCCCTCAACCCTTAAAGCCTAATCCCTCAACCCCTATACCATGTCAACCCTCAACCCTTAAATCCTAATCCCTCAACCCCTATACCTTCTTAATCCCTCAACCCTCAACCCTTAACCCTTAAACCCTAATCCCTTAACCCCCATACCCTCTTAATCCCTCAACCCTCAACCCTTCAACCATAATCCCTTGAACCCTATACCATCTTAATCCCTCAACCATCAACCGTTAACCCCTAATCCCTCAACCCTCAACCCTCAACCCTTAAACCCTAATCCCTCAATCCCCATACCCTCTTAATCCCTCAACCCTCAACCCTTAAACCCTAATCCATCAACCCCTATAGCCTCTTAATCCCTCAACCCTCAACCCTTAACCCTTAAACCCTATTCCCTCAACCCCCATACACTCTTAATCCCTCAAACCTCAACCCTTAAACCCTAATCCCTCGACCCCTATATCCTCTTAATCCATCAACCCCTCAACCCTTCACCCTTAAACCCTAATCCATCAACCCCCATACCCTCTTAATCCCTCAACCCTTAACCCTAACCCCTCAACCTTTAAATCCTAATCCATCAACCCCTTTACCATCTTAATACCTCAACCCTCAACCTTTAAACCCTAATCCCTCAACCCATATACCCTCTTAATCCCTCAACCCTTAACCCTTAACCCTTAAACCCTAAAACCTCAACCCCCATAACCTCTTAATCCCTCAACCCTCAACCGTTGACCCTTAAACGCTAATCCCTCAACCCCTATACCCTCTTAATCCCTCAACCCTCAACCCTTAACACCTATACCCTCTTAATCTCTCAACCCTCAACCCTTAAACCCTAATCCCTCAACCCCTATACCTTGTTAATCCATCAACCCTCAACCCTTAAACCCTAATCCCTCAACCCCTATACCCTCTTAATCCCTCAACCCTCAACCCTCAATCCTTAAACCTAATGCCTCAACCCCTATACCCTCTTAATCCCTAACCCTAACCCTTAAACCCTAAACCCTCATACCCTCCCTCAACCCTTAACCCTTAAACCCTAATCCTCAACCCCTATACCCTCTTAATCCCAACCCCCCTAAAACCCTCTTAATCCCTCAACCCTTAACCCTAATCCCTCAACCCCTATACCCTCTTAATCCCTCAACCCTCAATCCCTCAATCCTCAACCCCTAAACCCTAATCCCTCAACCCCTATACCCTCCTAATCCATCAACCCTCAAACCTTAAACCATAATCCCTCAGCCCCTATACCCTCTTAATCCCTCAACCCTCAACCCTCAATCCTTAAACCCTAATCCCTCAACCCCTATACCCTCTTCATCCCTCCACCCTCAACCCTTAATCGTTAAACCCTAATCCCTCAACCCCCATACCATCTTAATCCATCAACCCTCAACCCCTTTACCCTCTTAATACCTCAACCCTCAACCCTCAACCCTTAAACCCTAATCCCTCAACCCCTATACCCTCTTAATCCCTCAACCCTCAACCCTTAACCCTTAAACCCTAATCCCTCAACCCCCATACCCTCTTAATCCCTCAACCCTCAACTGTTAACCCTTAAACCCTAATCCCTCAACCCCTATACCCTCTTAATCCCTCAACCCTCAACCCTTAACCACTAATCCCTCAACCCCTATACTCTCTTAATCCCTCAATCCTCAACCCTTAAACCCTAATCCCTCAACCCTTAAACCCAAATCCCTCAACCCCTATACCCTCTTAATCCATAAACCTTCAACCCTTAAAACCTGATCCCTTAACCCCTATACCCTCTTAATCCCTCAACCCTCAACCCTCAATCCTTAAACCCTAATCCCTCAACCCTAATCCCTCAACCCCTATACCCTCTTAATCCCTCAACCCTCAACCCTTAACCCTTAAACCGTAATCCATCAACCCCCATACCCTCTTAATCCCTCAATCCTCAACCCTTAAACCCTAATCCGTCAACCCCTTTACCTTGTTAATACCTCAACCCCCATACCCTCTTAATCCCTCAATCCTCAACCCTTAAACCCTAATCCCTCAACCCCTTTACCCTCTTAATACCTTAACCCTCAACCCTCAACCTTTAAATCGTAATCCCTCAACCCCTATACTCTCTTAATCCCAGAACCCTCGACCCTTAACCCTTAAACCCTAATCCCTCAACCCTCAACTGTTAACCCTTAAACCCTAATCCCTCAACCCCTATACCCTCTTAATCCCTCAACCCTCAACCCTTAACCCCTAATCCCTCAACCCCCATACCCTCTTAATCCCTCAACCTCAGCTTCCTTAAACCTGTCAGCTGACCCTAAGCCCCTATACCCTTAATCCATCAACCTCAACCCTTAAACCCGAATTCCTCAACCCCTATACCCTCTTAATCCCTCAACCCTCAACCCTCAATCCTTAACCCCTAATCCCTCAACCCCTATACCCTCTTAATCCTTCAACCCTCAACCCTTAACCCTTAAACCCTAATCCCTCAACCCGCATACCCTCTTAATCCCTCAACCCTCAACCGTTAGTCCTTAAACCCTAATCCCTCAACCCTTAAACCCTATACCCTCTTAATCCCTCAACCCTCATCCCTTAAACCCTAATCCCTCAACCCCTATACCCTCTTAATCCATAGACCCTCAACCCTTAAATCCTAATCCCTCAACCCCTATACCCTCTTAATCCCTCAACCCTCAACCCTTAACCCTTAAACTCTAATCCATCAACCCCCATACCCTCTTAATCCCTCAATCCTCAACCCTTAAACCCTAATCCCTCAACCCCTTTACCCTCTTAATACCTCAACCCTCAACCCTCAACCCTCAACCCTCAACCCTCAACCCTCAACCCTCAACCCTTAAACCCTAATCCCTTAACCCCCATACCCTCTTAATCCCTCAACCCTCAGCATTGGCCTTAACCCTAATCCTCAACCCCTATTCCCTCTTAATCCCTCAACCCCTCAACCCTTAACCCCTATACCCTTTTAATCCCTCAACCTTTAAACCCTAATCCCTCAACCCCTATACCCTCATAATCCATTAACCCTCAACCCTTAAACCCTAGTCCCTCAACCCCTATACCCTCTTAATCCTTCAACCCTCAACCCTCAATCCTTAAACCCTAATCCCTCAACCCCTATACCCTCTTAATCCCAAAACCCTCAACCCTTAACCCTTAAACCCTAATCCATCAACCCCCATACCCTCTTAATCCCTCAACTGCTATACCCTCTTAATCCCTCAACCCTCAACCCTTAACCCTTATACCCTAATCCCTGAACCCCCATACCCTCAACCCTCAACCGTCAACCCTTAACCCTTAATCCCTAAACCCTCTACTTGAGAGAGAGAGAGAGGGAGAGGTGGTGGGAGGGACATGCTTGAGAGAGAGGGAGAGGGAGAGGGAGAGGGAGAGAGAGAGAGGCAGTGAGAGAGGGAGGGAGTCACTGTGAGAGGGAGAGGGTGTAGGAGGGGGAGACTTGACAAAGAGAGAGAGGAAGATGGGGTAGGATGAAGATACTTGAGAGAGAGAAAGAGGGAGATAGGGTGGGAAGAAGAGACATTAGAGAGAGGGAGAGAGATAGAGGGTGGGAGAGAGAGAGGGAGAGAGACAAAGTGGGAGAGAGAGAGAGAGGGAGAGACATGGAGGACATAGAGAGAGAGTGAGAGAGAGGAGGGAGAGGGGGAGGGAGAAACCTAAGAGAGAGGGCTAGGGAGAGAGGTTGGGAGGGAGACACCCGAGAGAGAAGGAGAGGGAGAAAAAGTGGGAGATAGGGGGTGGGAAGGAGATACCTACGAGAGTAGGAGAGAGAGGGAGTCAGAGATAGAGGGATGGGAGAGATACAAGGAGTGTGAGAGAGAGATACTTGAGAGATGGAGAGGGGGTGGGAGAGAGAGGGAGTACTCGGGGGAGAGGGAGTACTCAGGATAGAGGAATTCGAGAGAGATACATGAGATAGAGGGAGAGAGAGAGAGTGGGAGGGGGTGGTAGGGAGATATTTGAGAGCGAGGGAGAGAGAGGGAGAGAGATAGAGGGAGTGAGAGAGAGAGGATGTGGGAGAGAGATAGAGGGAGTGAGTGAGAGAGACAAAGAGAGGACTGAAAGAGGAAGAGGGGGTAGAAGGGAGAGACTTGAGAGACAAAGAGGGAGGGAGAGTGGCTGGGAGGGAGAGACTTGAGAGAGAGAGAGGGAGAGAGAGTGGGAGAGAGACAGGGCATGAGAGATAGAGGGCATGAGAGAGAGAGGGAATTGAGAGAGAGAGAGAGGTGGTGGGAGGGAGATACTTGAGAGAGATGGAGAGGTAGACATAGACAGATAAAGGGAGTGAGACAGGGAGGGAGTGGAAGAGAGATAGATCAAGTGACTGTGAGAGGGAGACGTGGTAGGAGGGGGAGACTTGATAGAGAGAGGGAGAGCGGGTAGGACAAAGATACTTGAGAGAGAGAGAGAGGGAGATGGGGTGGGAGGGAGAGACCTGAGAGAGAGGGAGAGAGACAAAGTGGGAGAGAGTGAGAGAGAGGGGGGATGGAGATACCCGAGAGACAGTGAGAGAGAGAGGGAGAGAGATAGATTGAGTGAGTGAGAGGGAATGGGAGAGAGATAGAGGGAGTGAGTGAGTGACAGACCTAAGAGAGGGAGAGGGGGTAGGAGGGAGAGACTTGAGAGAGAGAGACAAAGAGAGAAAGATAACAACCTAAGAGAGGGAGATGGAGTGAGAGAGATAAAAAGACCAAAGAGGGAGAGAGAGAGGGAGAGTGAGAAAGGAGGTTGGAGTGAGATAGATTTATTTAGGTACCTATGTGGGAGGGAAAGAGACCTGACAGAGGGGATTGGACTAAGAGAGTAGTCTAGGTCGCGTGGGAGGGAGTGAGACCTAAGAGATAGATTCTTTAGAGGGATAAAGAGTTATCCAGTTATGGTAACGAGTTAGAGAAGGTATGAAAGGTAAAACCTCAACTATCCATCTACGATCATAAACTGTGCACTCTAAGCATTATCAAAGTTGTTCACCAAAGAAAGGAAATTCTAGTTTTGTGCAAAGCAGGCCATTTGGCACTCACCAAATGGCCTACTTTGGATGTGTTATTTAACAGGATTTGCCAAATTTTCTCATATTTTCCTCCATGCTCCCCGTCTCATTTGCACATCTTTCAATGCAAGTTTATAAAAAAACCGTGATAGCGTTAACCTCTCTCTTAGCTATCTAAATATATAATTTTTTTTTCATTTTGATTTAGTTAAGGTTTTGATCCATGGCTTCTACTATAAATGCCTTCGTTTTTGGTCAAAAACCAACACATGCTAGGTTTAGGATATATTTTTACACGTTCATCAGAATGTGAAACAAATTACATTTTTTGAAACTAGACTCCATTTTACACAAGATGAAAAAAAAATCAATTTTCGATTAGTTTGCAAAAAATTTTGGGGGGAGCACGCTCAAATTTTAGTTTTTCAGGATGTGTCCACTTTGAAAATTCATAAAAGATTATATATTCATTAAAAAAATTATCCAAAAGAAGGAGGATAAACTACATGGTGTTAGCTAATTTCTCACAGTTGGGATTTTTGAAATTCTAAAAAAAAAAAGTTAATCAAAAAGTGGGGAGCCCTCAAGCACTATGCTATTTTTTTTGATAAAAACAGGACCTGTTTTGGGCCCCCCTTTTTTGAGACCCTTAATCTTCATTAATTTCAAAAAAAATAAGTATCTTAGAAACTAGACTCGGATCACTTCAACTTTTGTTCCTTCCGCATCTTGAAATTTTGAGTGTAACTATCTTCATTTTCTCGTGCAAATCAGATTTTGTTAATTTCAGAAAAAAAAAGTGGCATCTTAAGAGCCAGAATTGTGTCATAGATTGGTGCACTTACCCTTACCTAAAGTTGTATTTTTTCATTTCTCTTATGAACTTCTCTTCTAGTTTTGTCCAATTGATTCAATTCATCCATTTTGTGCTGCATCTCATCACATATATCATCATCATATTCTTGGACAAATTCATACATCTTTAGGAGGTTGTTGTGTGGGATACGTGCTTCCATCCCATAGACTAGGTTAAAAGCAGAATGACCAATTTCCTTCTTGACAGTTGTCCTATCAGCCCATAGCGCCAATTTTAATTTTGAATCCCAAGCCCTTTTATTCTTCTCAATCATACGTTTGATGATCTTCATCAAACTCTTATTACTAGACTCTACCTATCCATTTCCTTGGGGATGATAAGGGGAAGAATATGAAACAGTTATACCATATTAATCACAAAAATGAACAAATTCTTCTGACCTAAAACACATTGCATTGTCTGAAATAATTCTTTCAAGTACCCCAAAACGGCTTAAAATATTATCAGTCAAAAAATCAATAACAACTTTACTTGTGGCCCTTCTGGCTGGGATTGCTTCAATCCATTTAGTAAAGTAATCAGTTGCCGCCAATATCCATGCATGTCCTCCACTATATTTTTCAGATATCTCCCCTATGAAGTCAATACCCCATTGCTTGAAAGGAGCTGAAACAGACACAGGTCTCAATGGTAAATTGCCAAAAAAAATTAACTTTCCAGCAAACCTTTGACAGGCATCACATTTTTTAACATATCTATGGGCATCCTTGAACATAGTAGTCCACCAATATTCTGCTCTTACAATCTTATGAGCCATTTTCTTAGCCATGTAATGGCCTCCACAAGCTCCTTTATGCATTTCTATTAGTGGATCTTCAGCTTGGTCTCCATCCACACATCTAAGTATAATACCTTCAGAGTTCCTCCACCAGAGCTCACCCTCAATAATGACATATCTAATTGCTTGTAGTTTGAGAGTTCTTTTCTCAGTAAGGGGCATACCTTTAGGGCATTGCATCATCTGTAAATACTCAACAATCCTCCTATACCAACCACAAGTTTAAATATCATAGATAGGCACAATGTTCTATTGCTCTATCTGGTTTATTTGATTTACCTCTAGATTTGCCTCAACCATTAATTTGGCTAGAACCTGACCTCTTACAAGCTTGGTAATTTGTATGTCAATATTAAACTCTTGGATTCTATTTATCCACCTACATCTTCTTCCTATAGTCTCTTGTTGTGTGAAAATATCTTTAACTATTGTCATTGGGACATATGCTACAACAATTGCTCCCATTAGATAAGGCTTGAAATTATTAACTATCTTTACCAAAGCATATGCCTACTTTTGCAGATATATCATATTTCAATTTTGCAGCCTACAATGATTTATTGAAGAATGCAATTGGCTTCTCAAATCCATCATTGTTTTTATGCAACAACACACCAGCTATAGTGTGAAAAGAGGCAAAAGTAAACAACTGGAATTGTTTTGAATAATCAGGTGACTTGAGGATAGGGGCTTGCTTAATTGCATCTTTGATAGCCTGGAAGGCTTTGGATGGTTCTCCTATCCATTATATATTTTATCCCTTCTTCAACATCTTAGATATTGGGCGGACAATCTCAACAAAATTTCTAACAAATATTATTAGAAAATTTATCTATCCAAAGAAAGATTGGACGCCTTTTACATTTCTTGGCTGTGTAATTCTATCAATAGCAATCACTCTTTCAGGATCAATCCACACCCCATCTTTTGAAATAAGATGCCCCAAAAATTTTCCTTCTTTCACCCTAAAGGCACACTTCCTAGGATTTAAAGATATACCATATTCCAGAGCTTTGATAAAAATTTTCTCTAAATGAGGACAAGGATCCTCCTCACTTTTACTGTGGGCAGTAAGATCATCTTGCTAAATGGCAAGGAACAATTCAATAAAATCAGCAAAGAATTAATCCATAGCCCTCTGAAAATTTTCTCCAACATTTATTAATCTAAATGGCATTCTTACATACACATATGTCCCCCATGGTGTGGTAAACACAGTCTTGAACTGCTGAGACTCTTTAACCATTACTTGGTTGTACCCAGAGAATCCATCCATCATAGATAACAGTTCACATCCTGTAACCTTTCGCAACATAGCCTCCATATTAGGCAATGGATAATTATCCTTTAAAGAAGAAACATTCAAGTTTCTCTGGTTTCCTTGCAGAGGTTTTCCATTATTCCAATTGGTATTATAGGGATAATCTTGTAGCCTAGGAGGCCTATCATTTATTTGAAAATGAGGCTTGTCATTTTTTGCTTGTTTCTGCAACAGGGTAGGGACTTGATCTATCTTTTCATCAGCAGCACTAGGTTTGCCAAACTTTTCAATCTGATTCTTGGTGCCTTTAAAAGTTTTAGAATCTTGTCTTCTCCCTACTTTACCAGAAGCTCATCTATTATTTTCAATGTTCACCACCATCTTGTATGCTTGCCTCAAATTTTGAGGCTCTTTATCTCTTAATAAATAGCACATTTTAGCATCATAAGAATTACAATACACAACTAAACATGCACTCTCATTAGGCCTCAAATATGTAGGAACTCTTGTCATAGCCTTTTGGAAATGAGCATTAAACTCAGTAACCAGTTCATTATGCCCCTTGGTAATGTTATTGAAATCATTTAATTTAAATCTGGGTCAGTTTGATCCCCGTATTGTTCCCTAAAAACTCTACAGAAGGCATCTTTGGAGTCAATACTAGCAACGGGTAACCCTCTATACCAATCCCTAGCATCTTCAACTAATGACTGCATAAAGTATTTGATTGCTACATCATCATCCCATATTTCAAAGTCTTCAACAAAGCCTTGAAAAGCTTTCAAATGGTCTTCCCCACTAAAATCATTATTACCAGTGAATTTTGGGAGATTCTTTCGTGCATTATCTGGGATTGGATTAGGATACCCCCAAATATTACCAAAACATAATTGTCTATATCTATCAATTTCGGGTGCTCCTCCACCATGTCCAATTTTGGTGATGCTTTCTTGCTCAATATCTTTCTTATCATCCCCCTGTTTACCGTTGTCGCCACTACCTTGTTGTTTATCCTTGGCAGTGCTTCCTTCTTCATCCTCAGAGTAAGAGCTAAAGTTTTTATGACCACCTCCACCTCCACCACCTTGGTTACCACCACCCCCACCTTTAGGAATTTTCTTCTCAGAATTCTTGCTCAATGACTCATTCTCGCTCTTTCCTAAACCAGAAGCTTGGGGAGTGGGTATAGATATCTTTAATAAATCTATCTTTCTTGCCATCTCAGCATTAGCAGCTTTTATTTCAGCTTTTCTCATATTAGCTTGCAACCGATCATTTATCAATTGCAATCTTAGGAGCTCAGGATTTCGAGGAAAATCCGATGGTCCAAGATTAACTTCATTATTTGTTTCATCACTAGTATTAAGAAGGCTTCTCTAATTTGAAAAATTTTAGGCACTTTTCTGAGGTTGGTTAGCATGAGCTTTCCCATCGTCGACAAAGGTTGTCTTCTTGGATCCAACAAATGGATCTGAAGTTTTGGTAGCTGATATAGAAGGGGTATATGTGGGAGTAGCAAAAGCTCCAATAGAGACTTCTTGAGCCCTATTAGTAGCTGCTTTAGCCACCCTTTCCTCAAAGGTTTTTCTCTTTGCTGCTTCTTCCCTCATCTTTTCAACTTTCTTTTTCTGGGCATTCCTTTCGAACTGCTTAGCCCGAAATCTCTCTAGATTCTCTATTCTGATTCTATCCCTATTATCCTCTACCTCATGCAACCTCTTTTCTTCTTCAATTAACGTTTTCATATCCTTATCTATATCCATTTCATTCTCAAGGATATCTACTACCTCACTTGGAGCAGGAGTATAGTAAGGTTGCTCTACTTGATCTTCATCTTGAAGCAAAGGCATTTTCTCATTCAAAGAGGTTCCTCATGGTTTGAAATTTTGTCTCATAAAAATGGACATAGTACTAGGTGTTGTAGCTTCTGGGAACTGCTTTCCCTATTCCCAAAATCCCCATCACTCCTCCTCTTTGGACATATCAACTTCAACTTCTCGAGCCATTTCAAAAGGAAAACTACCATGATCCATTTGAGACACAACAACTTTTGAGGAATATCCACCAATAAAAGCACTATTCATTTCGAAATTTAAAGTAGGAGAAGATATGATAGGAGATGAAACAAATTTACTTGGGGTATCATTTATTTTTACCCATTTCTTGTCCTGTCCCGGTTCGAGCTCTAGCATTGGCTCTGGGTTCTTTTTTGCATAGTTTCTAGTCTTCTTCATGGTCTTTGGTGTACGAGGACTCTCCTTTGCACATTGTTGTTTGTACTTTGTATGAATAGTTGTGTTAAAGATATCAGAGTCGCCACCCAAAATATTGGGAATTATGAAGTGATTGCACTTTGCTTTTGCACTCGTGACTTTGGACAAGAGTTTGAACATTACCCGACACACTGACACAGAACTTAGGAAAACTAGACACATGCGCTGAATATGAAAAATTAGGCACACAAATTAAACCAAGTATATTATAACAACTGACTTTGAAAAAACCAGTTCTGCACTAGAGACCTTTCATTCGATAGTTCCCCAATAGAGTCACCATTCTGTTGGCATTTTTTACTACAACCCACACGTATTTCCTAGAAAACTCCTATGAACTTCCCACATTCAATATTAAAAGTCTAGGAAAGTTATGGCCAACTTAACAAGAATAGAAATAAGGCTAATTATCCTACACTTCGGACTCTGTAAAATCCAAGAGGGTATTCCCTAACATGTGCTCTTAACATATATCATTTAAACGATTCTCTTACACATAGGTAAGCAATAGATAGATTCCCCAATTATTGTTAAAGGATGAAATCCTTCAAGAAATTGGCTATTCCTTGAAAAGCCTCGGGTCCAATTAACAGAGAATCAAAAACTCATCTTAAAGTAACTTGATAGGAAATGTTTGAGTAAAATATTCTGAGGCCATAACACACAACATGAGACAATAAAACATGATCAGAATTCTAGTGCCATATCCCAATGCACGGAGTCAAAAGAGAAAACTGAACTATAGGGTGACTTTCATCCTGAACACTTATGATCTATTATGAATTGCATTACAGTCCATAAATCTATATCTGAGTTTATTACTTCTTTATGAATCCTATTTGTTATATTGCATGAACTTACTGATTAACTTAAGCATTTAACAGATCCTTTGAACCAGAGCTATAGTTAAACATAATTCACAACAAAGAACAAATGCAGATCAAGGAAAATCATCTTGGATCAATATTTCATTAATAATCCATGCAAAATAATACAATAGGAGATAAAATAAACTCCAAATATTTATGAGCTTGATACAAACATGCTCAAGAACCCCATGATTAACTAAGTTCTCCAATCTGACTCAAAACTTTAAAACCTAGACTTACAATTCATACTCTTTGTATCACTAGACTCTTATTTCTCATATTTTGGATATTTCAATAGACGCTTCTCTCGGCCCAAAATTCCCTTTTATAAAATAAGGGAGCCAACAAGCTTCAGGCCAGAGAGTACACATGTCCATTTGTAATTGGACCGCTAACTCTCAATTCAGTTACAATTCTATTATGCGAGTGGAGAGCATAAGATAAAAATCATTATTAGTTGATATGGAAGAAAGAAAACATCGCTCCAAAGGCCGCTCCCTTTACATCGAAGGCATGCTTAACCGTTATAGTACTAACTTCACCTCAACACCCTATACTTGAAGTCAAAAGGAGAATGCAATTTTAAAATAGAATATCTAAGGCCAAACCTGTATTATATGTGACCAAAATGCAACTCTCAACTATAAAATTCATAATTCCAGTTCATCAGTGAACACCTTTTTCCGTAATTCAAACTCCTCCTCAGAAGGCCACTTGAAAGCCACAACTTGATCAACCTTGTTTTGATAGGGTGCATACTTCACCATTATCGATGTGGCCTTTTCGTCAAATTTTCCTAAGAAACTAATGACAAAAGACATTTTTTCCAATATATTCTCAAGCATGTGGATGTCAGCATTTTTGCATATGTCATGTGTTTGAGCCATCATTATATTGTTTATCTAATCCTTCTAAACCTGCAGGGGTTTGACTTCATCCTGACTGTGCAAAATATGCGGCAATGGGGTCAAGTCCTTTCCATCATATACATCCTTTAACAACTTAATCTTGGACTCCATTCGTGTTGCAAATCCCTAAAAAAAATTTCTCAACAATTCCTTTGACCAAATGATATGTTTCTATAATAGTTGGATATTTATCCCCATGCTGTTTTGCCCCTACTGCCATGACTTGCAACTTCTCCATTTGTTCAGCAATGGGATGGCCAATTCTTTATCCCTTGGAAACATTTTTAGTGCTTGCCACATTAGGACATAATTTGCATGAACACTGTTTAGCTTACTCTAGACCCTTATGTTTAAATGTTTCAAAACAATGTCCATTATTACTGAATTGCTTCTCCTTGCTACATCCCAGATTTTCTTTACCATCTCCTTATACTCTTCAACCTAATGAATCAATTTCTCCCTAGAGAGTCCCCCTCCAGGGCTAGTAGCCCTCTCAATTACAGTAGGCACTTGTCCCATATTATATGGAACAATAGCCAAAGACTGTGCTTGTGCAGGAGGTTGAGACTGCTCTACTGGTGGGTCGAAAACAGTGTGCTTAGAACTGGCTTGCTTTTGAGACCTCATGGTATCCATTTGTTGCTTCAATAAATCCAATTCAGTTTCTAACTTTGCTACTTTTTATTGACTCTTATTATATTCAATAATAATGTCATTATATTGGACTCTCAAAGTATCCCGATCCTTGGTCAAATCTTCAACAGTTGCTCTGGTGAATTTGGCAATATTCATGACCATATCAGTAGCTTCCAATGCTAGGGTGTCAACAACTCTCCTCACAACCAAGTGACCACTGAAGTCAGATGGTTATGCAACAATTGGTTTTTTAGACCCAATGGATAGAGACCAAATTGCCAAAGCATCCCATTCCTCACTAAAGGTTGATCCTTTGAGTGCTAATGCAGCCTCCTCATCAGTTGCAGGAAGTGGCCTATTGGCCCTTCTTATTGTGTCAAACACCACAACATCAGCGATATCCCATTCAAGAAGAAACAATACTCCACTTTTTTGTACCAATGCCAGGCCTTTCTCTGGTGTTATTTCTTTGAATTTTTCTCTCATCTGTTCTCTAAACTTAGCTTGAATTAACTATCATATGGTGTTTTCAATGATGGAAAATCTAATCGATGATTAGATACACACACTATCATTCGATCATATCGACAGATAGATTGAAGGTCGACAAGGCAGAACAAAGTATCTAGTAACTTAGTGTTCATCGATCTGTATAAATATTTCAGGTTATTATTTTTTTTTGTGCATCTTAGGAAATGATTATTGGTATATTATCTTTGTTGATATTGAAGTGCAGTGGCTCATATCAATTCATGTGGAAGTTAGAAGATTGGGTTTGGCATATTCTCAGTCTTTCTTGTATTGAAGTTGACTTCATGAATGCATTATGTCACAGATGTATAAGGAGTAATTAACTAAATTTTTTCATGCTCGATCATGATTTTTTGGGTCCCCTATATTAATTAACCAACTTTGGATGATGTGCATAAATATTTTATTAAGGATCTAGCCAACATTTGTAATTATTTTTGTGTTCTATTGGAGTTGACAAAGTGTAAACGAATTCTATGTTGCGGATATATATATATATATATATATATATATATATATATATATATATATATATATAAGTTAATCTATATCATTTTGTATGATGTATAAAGTGTGTTGATATATGAATTGTAAGTTAGAGCAAAGAAGAGGAGCGATAAAGCATAGTTTCACTTTTGCATAGAAGATTTATGTTGTGTGTATGAGAAAAACAAATCAAAAGTACAAAATCAATCTGTAAGGCAATGGATCTATTGTTAAGCTTAACTGGAATTGTAGTCAGGAATTTGTAGATGCTAATCTTCTCAATTCAAACTCTCAGACTTTTTTAATCCGATTGTCTTTTATAAGGCAATGAGCCTTCCCTTTGAGTAGTGATCTCTAGGTGGTGCGCCTGAATGCAAGTGCATTGCCCTTTTTTTAATCTTCATTTGAATATACTCATATCATAATTATGGATTGGCCATCCACCATGGCTTTTCCCCTAACAGGGTTTCCACATAAAAATCTTTGTGTTATGTTGTGTTTAATTTCCTATTAATGAATTATGATTCAATGTTGTTAATTCTTTGAAGATAAGGGTTGATAAAGTTAATTTGTGCAGAACACTAATTCACCCCCCCCCCAAAGTGTAGCTTGTTTCCAACAATATTATCATTCCATTATTAGGTTACCATTTTAGGTATCTCGGCATCCTCATTACTTGCATATCCCAACATCGCATTAGGCTACCTTTTTCAAACTTTTAGGCTTGAAACCTTGTGTATTTTAGGATAGAGGAATTATATATGCCTTGGCACAAATCATTTCTTCAAAAAAATATTTTCATTTGACCGAATAACTTTTTAACATATTCCTTTGTCATTTTGTTGATAATTTTATACTCACAAGTCTAGTTGGGAAACTCACCTTCTCACTCTTTTTGCTTGTCCTAGAAAAGGGCCATTAAACAATCCTAGTTGAAACATTGGTTCACCGTTGGATAGTTAGTGATCCTATTCTTTCATATTTCAAAAGTGTTTAAGCCGTCAAGTTCACTATAGGTATCCATCACCTCTTAGTCATTTGCATCCTTCATACCACAATATTTTAGACCTAAAAGAGAATTTTTATACATTCTAGATTTCATAACATCTAACATTATCATTATGACTTTTAGTCTTGTTGCATACATTAGACATATTTCATCCTTAATATACTAAAAATACCAAAAAAAAGAAGGTTGCATTACATTTAGGCATATACCTTATTTCAAAAATACCAAAAACATAGTCTTAGTCTCATATCATCCACCTTCATTTTGAGCAAGTCTTATATGGTTGAAACTAGATTGAAAAAGAAATGTCGAGCAATTAATCTCTTTCATGATGATGATGACCTTTACAATTACACTAGTACCCTCAACTTTGACAATGCAACTAATGAGCTTCACAACAATACCAACCTTGAAAGTCATGACCATGTCAACTTGGGGTCTACATCTTATAAGAAACCAAAGACACAAAATAATTTTGAGCAATTACTTGTTAGACAAAAATATGGAAATGTGTTCATAGAAGAAGTAGAGGTTGCCACACAAAATCCTAATGTTGTCTCTCTTGTGGACGAAATTGTCATGTTGGACCCTCAACGATATTTAGCCAAACTTTTGTATAAAGGAGTTAAACTACCTCAAGGATATGATGTCAATACCCTACGAGAAACAATGTCACCCAAGAACAACACACAAACAAGCGAGGGAAAATCTATACCAGGGTGATCCCACAATACTAGTTTACAATTTCTTGCCAAACTGGACACTCAACTAATTTTTTCTAACTAAATCTTCACTTTCGGGCACCTATAGCGGCTAAACCACAAGGAATTTGAAGATGATGCAAACTAGTGATTTGTGAAATTTTTTCTGTAGATTCTAAATATATTTTTTTCAAAATTTCTAGAATCAAATTGCACTTCTTTTTCCATCTCCTTCAAAAACTAGTTTTTTTCAGTAAACAATATTTTTAAGGAGTGATGCTCGCCGTATAAAACATAACGTTTTTTCCATGAAGGATAAAATTCTACTTTTTTCCAAATTTAGATTTGTAACTACAATATGTAGCGCTTTCATTTTTTTTCATAGTGTTTTACTGAATATTTTTTCCTTAATCAAGTTTCAAAGTCAAATCAATTACAATTCAGACATAGGAAGACTATATACAACATAAATTTTTTTGTATGTATCAAAATTTAATTTTTATTGCTTTGTTGGATCAAGGATTTCAATATCTAGTGCACTAATATTTTTCAATTTTTTTTTTTTGATAATCTTCTATTTTTCCACATGTGCTGAATAGAGAGCTTTATTTTTGGTGAAAACCCTACATTCACAAGAAATAAAAAATAAATAAAATAATTATGTCACCAAAAAGTGTAGCCTTGACACTTTTCACTCATTTGGGACCTTGCCTATGGATTTTGGACCTCTTTTTACCCCCTTTCCAAGACTTGTGCCAAAGTGTTGTAAGGTGTTGTAAAACATTTTCACATTTTCCTAGGCTTGTCATCACCAAATCAACCCATTTATTATGATAAATTGACCCCTTAATGCACCTATATGTCTGAATTAAGTGTGTTTTGTGAGAAAATCCTGAAAAAAATCATTAATTATATTTTAATTCCTGACCACCACTTGAATTTTTCCAAGTGGACTAGGTTGCCACCTTGGGCGATCTAGTTCCTTTTGACTTAAAATTTAAATTTAACTCAAATTCCTAGCGGGATTTTGTCTCCAAAACCCTAAGTTTGGCTTGTGAGGTTGTATTTTCCATAAATTAGGGCACAACATGTATAAATAATGGGTTTTCTCATATTTTTCACCCTAATAATCTCATTTCTATTCACTCACTCAATCTTCTCAAGCACTCATTCACTACTCTTCTCAAGAAAACTAGGGTTTCTATATTCGAGGTCATCAAGACATCCTTTGCTGAAGCATTCAAGGGTCGAATCCTCCATTGTTGCAACACAATATTGATCATCATGGCAAGGTAAACTCCATTGTTTCATCATTTGATTTGATTATCTAAAAGGGGTTTGACCAAGGCAAACCCCCAATCCCTAACATCCAACATTTATCTTTCTCTCCTTGTGTGTTTGCAGATTTAGGTATCTTGGAAGCTTAGAGATCACTCAAGAATGGTTTGAAGACTTTTTTAGGGCATCTCCTTGTTGGTTAGGCTAATAATCTACACTAGAAGACACCTACAAGCCGAGAATCAAAGTTGTAGATCTGGACACCCAAAGAAGTAGAAAGTGAAGACCAAGACCTTCAGAGTACACCTTCAGATCTCCCAAAATCTGGAAGTGGACTAGGTCACCATTAGTGGCAATATAATCCCACTGTACATTCATTTCTGATTTTTCTACAAATTTGAGTACCTTTTTGGAAAAAATTGGTTCCAACAAAGTTCCCTAGAAACTGAACTAGGTCACCTAGAATAGCGTAAGTGTCCTAGCAGGCCTAAATTCCAGATTCAATGGAATTTCTAGTCCTCATTCCAGCCTTTGCAGGTTTCCAGGTGAACCTCTTTCATTTCCAGCCTTCTATCTTACTTCATAAGCTTTCTTAGGTCATCTAGTTTAATGTTTGCATATCATTATGTGTTTTCCAGCACTTTACATTTCAATAGTTTAGCATCAATAAATCATCCTTCTTTTAGTTTATTACACTTAGACATCATAGTTAGAAAACACACATCACACCTATTCCAAACCCCTAATCTTTGAATGAGCCCTAGATTTTGGGTGTGAAAGGAATCTATTTCCTTTTAGGTCAAAAACCCTAGAAGTGTGGTTCATTTTGGTGAACCCTAATTTCCTACCCCCTTCTTGTCTAATTTGGAGTCCATATTTGTTATAGGTTTGCATTACATTTCATTTTGCATTGTTTAGATTTCATTCTAGGGTTTAAAACTTTGCATTAGTGAAAGTGCATATAGGTGGCATTTTTGCATCTCATATCATTGCAAATCATTGAAAAATTGCATTTTAATTTTAGTTCCACATTCTATAGTACATAAACCACTTGAATCCATCATAATATCCTATAAATTCTCAAAAAAATCCCTAGGAGGACTAAGTCGCCACTCTGGGCGACTTGGTCCCTTTAGGCCCCTGAAACTGTCAGTTACAGAGTTGAAAACCCTATTTTTATGCTTTTATTTTGTGTCATTACCTATCCGTATCACTGGGTTGTCTTTCTATACCATTCATTTCATTAAATCTAGCATACATTATCTCATTTCATGCATTGTATATTTTCCATTTTGTATTTACAACATTTCATTTTCAGATCATTGCATAGTATAATCAGTAATTTACCTTCTTTTAAATCTGAAAATTTAATTTCATTCTATGTATTTACATTGCATGCATATCTCAAATTAAATTTAATTCATTAGAAATAGCATTCATGGTACTTGTGGATAGCATTAGAATTTTGCAATCTTTATTTTTCTACATTTTTTGTAGATCATTTAAATTAGATTCTTTAGCAAACACAACACTAACAACATCACATGCATCTACTCATGATAGCAAGCCCTTTAGTAGTGATGACCTAGATATATTAGATGAAGCCCTTGATGACTTCATCTCTTCTAGCTCATCCACTAAAGCTTTGACCCAAGAGGATGTAAACATCAATAATCATGATAATCATAGTTGTTCATCTCCTGATATCTCTCCCATTGGTGATGAAGGTATCTTGGTGAAAGAAGACACAATCAATGATGATCATGATGGTCTTGTTTGTCTTCCTCCTCCTCCCCCTTTTCAAACATTAAACAATAAGAATATGAAAACACCATCCCTTTACTGAGTCTCTATAATCATGACGCTCACACTTTTTCTTCTCATATCCCTCCTCGATGCAAAGAGGATAGGTTGGTATTAGAAGATACACCTATTACAAGTCATGATCCTTTTGACCCTCCCTTCCTTTATGCTCCCACCCTTTGGGAAAATCTATTTTAAAATCATGATGGTCCTTTTGTTGATGCCTCCCCTACTTGTGATGAAGCTAGTTTACAAACTCCCACCTTGGCATGTGGTGAACCTCTTCCAATCTCTCCTACTAGGGTAGATAATATAGAACAAGAGAATGAGACCTTTGCAAAAAAATATCATCAAATAGAACCATATCCTAATCCTCCCACTATTGCTAATCCCATCATTGATCCTTCCCCTACTTGTGATGAAGTCATTTTAGAAGAACCAACCCTAACATGTCAAGAACATGTGGTTTGTAGTTCTCTTAAAAACTCTCCTCCTAGGGAGGATATCATGATGCCAAACAATCATAATATTATCCCCTTAGGAGAATATGTAGAGCCTATGTTAGGCTCTTCTTCCCTTGGGGACATTAATATTATTCAACCTCAATTCATGGTTTACCCACCCTCACACAAGTACCAACCTCCATCTAAACCCGAACTTATCCTTTACCCACCTAAGCATAATTTTTTGTAGCAACTGAGTTATAATACATTTTCTCATACACATTGCACAAGAAACAACCCATGATAACAACAACCAACCCCGACCCCCTCACCTTTACCCAATCCCATCTTACCTACCGCCCCTCACTTGAATTCCCTCATTAGGGAGTATGACCTTGTTGAAAAACTGAGGAATAATCCTGCTAAAATATCTTTATGGGACCTTATTGAAGCTTCCCCTCACTATCACAACATCATGCAACATGCCTTACAAAAAAATCCTATCCCTTCTAATGTGCACAAAAATGGCATTGTAGCTATGGTTCAAGACTTAAATGCTAACATTATTTTCCACCAAAGTGAGCTCCCTCCTTTGGATGTGCAAAAAAAGACTGAAGCTTTTTTAATCATATCTCAATACAAATGCATAGGGTTCAAGTTAACCCTTGTTGAAAATGGCTTTGTTGTTAATGTGTGTAGTGTCAATCTCTTTGATCGACTCCATATTGATAAATCAAACATTCAACCTACCTCTTTATCTATCAGTGGATTTGATAGTGTAGGATATAAATCACTTGGTGTGATCACTTTTCCTCTTATTATTGGAATGGCCATATTAGACACAGTGATCCATGTTATGCCTCATGATCTTTCATATAACCTCATTTTAGGTAGGACATGGATTCATTCAATGAATGGGATGCCTTTCACTCTTCATCATAAGATGAAGTACATATACAACAACCAAGTGTACACACTTGACAGTGATCTTGAGCCATTTAGTGTCTTAAAAATTGAGAGAAAAATCCAAACCCTTCACCACCTTCACACCCACTAAACAAGTGGAACCCGTATAGCAAAAACCCTTAGACAATTATTGCGGTTCCTTAGACTTCACACCTCCTTTACTAGGAGAATCCACTATCACAAACAAAGACTCTGTAATGGGAAACATAGTTTTGTCCACACAAGACTCGGCTGATCCTTCAAAAGCATACACCTCAACTACTTTAGAAAAACAAGCCAACACTGCATCCTCACCTGATCCAAAATAACTCAAAAATATTTATGGAAAAGGTTGTGATCTTATGAAACAACTTGGCTATCGTAGAAAAGGATGTGGTGCTAATGAACAAGGTATCCACACCCCTATCGATCCCATCACACAAACCACACATTATGGTCTTGCTTATTCTTTTGTCCTTCCATCGAAATCATCAAACCTTCCTCCAACATCAACCCCATCCCAAATCACCCTTCTAAATCAACCTTAAGACATTGTTCCTTTGCAACAATCACAACAAACAAAGAAATATTCACTTAATGTCATCTTACAACAAACTACTAATTTAAATTTTACACACTCCTCCAAAGGAGTGTACAAAATCTCACAATAGATAGTGCCTTGTGTAAGTATGACATCTTGTACTAAGAAATACACCTCTTTTTCACAAACTAAAGGAACACTTTCTACCTTCAATCAAGAGGGTATCTTGTTGAGACTCCTCCAAGATCATTTGATCTCTCTTCCTCCCTGAACTCGAAAGAAATGTTACAAGAAACATTCCATTTGCACCTATCACAGAGTCCATGGTCATTCTACAAATAAATGTAAAGTGTTGATTAGTAAACTCCAACATCTTAGGGATTTTTATGTTCTCCCTTATGTGGGGGCACCTACTTCCTCTAATTGATACTTATTTTTCACTCAACCTTTCATTTCATCAATCCTTTCAACTCACTCTTGTCCTATACTAAGTGAGGGCAAGGGGTTTGGCAACCTTCTCCTTGTATGTCACTTTTTGTTGTCTCTCTTGACTAGTCATTAACTTTTCATGAGCATATAAGAGAAAGCTTTGGATGTGGATGATAGGTATTAAGTTTCCTCACATGTGACATACTCTCCTTTTCATGAGGCAACTTCTCGGAAACATATTACTTGGCATAGGGCTTTCTGAACAAGCTCTCATGTTTTCTTCTCCTTCTTCTACTTTAAAGAAATTTCTCACAGTAATGGTGTTATAAATTCCTTTAAATTGGGAGCATACATCAACACTCACATTTTATTGTGCAATTCCATCTCTTGGAAATATTAGGTACAATGTTGCTCAGGATGAGACATTTTCACTTTTCCTCTATTGCAAAGAAGATGAGACATTTGCATTTTTCTTCTCTTACAAAAAAAGATGAGACATTTGCATTTTTCCTCTCATGAAGATATTCCACATGATGTTCCTTAACATGAGACATAACATAAAAAAAATAAAAATCGCTTTGAACAAACCTTACATTATCACAATATCATTTTCTTTTGTGGTGCCTTATCAAATTTATCAAGAGGATAACTTTGGTATGGTTAGTATAATGAGAAGCTGACACACCAGCATAACTTTCTCATTATACAATGAGAAGCTGACACACTGGCATGACATTCTCACTAAACCACTTCTTTGGGCCTTCTCACCCAGTAGACAACCAAGAGTCTCGTCAGCCCAAAGTAAGTGCACTATTTCTTTTTGGAAAAATAACCAAGATCTAATCCACAACTAGCTCGACAAACTGTTGAAGCTTGATCCAACACTTTCTACTTGTATTCCCCTCTTTCCTTCTAGTTCTTTTTGTTTCATGATCATGCATCTTGTCTTGTTGCAAACCATTCACCCTTGAATGTGTCTTCTTGCATTGATGTTGACTTGAATTAGAATCTTGAATCTTGGGGGCTTGATCGCCTTCTTCGTCTTCATCATTCTTCACCATCTCCATTAGGGCTATTTTAGTGTGAGTTTGAAGCAAGTTTATCTTCTCACTAAAGTGGGGGCTAGATGTGTCACCAAAAAGTGTATCCTTAACAATTTTCACTCATTTGGGCCCATGCCTATGGATTTTGGACCTCTGTTTATCCCTTTCCAAGCCTTGTGCCAAAGTTTTGTAAGGTGTTGTAAAAAAATTTCACATTTTTTTAGGCTTGTCATCACCAAATCAACCCTTTTCTTATGATAAATTGACCCCTTAATGCACCTATAAGTCCAAATTAAGTGTGTTTTGTGAGACAATACCGACAAACATCATTAATCATATTTTAATTCCCGACCACCACTTGATTTTTTCCAAGTGAGCTAGGTTGCCACCTTGGGTGACCTAGTCCCTTTTGGCTTAAAATTTAAATGGAACTCAAATTCCTAGTAGGATTTTGTCTCCAAAACCCTAAGGTCAGCCTGTGAGGTTGTATTTTCAGAAAATTAGGGCACAACATGTATAAATAAGGGTTTTTCTCATCTTTTTCACCCTAAAAATCTCATTTATATTCACTCACTCAATCTTCTCAAGCACTTATCCATTGCTCTTTTCAAGAAAACTAGGGATTCTATATTCTAGGTCATCAAGACATCCTTTGTTAAAGCATTCAAGGTCCGAATCTTCCATGATGCAACTCAAGATCAATCATCATGGAAAGTTAAACTCCATTGTTTCATTCTTCACTACATTATTTCATCATTTGATTTGATTATTAAAAGGGGTTTGACCAAGGCAAACCCCCAATCCCTAACATCCAAAATTTCTCTTTCTCTCCTTGTGTGTTTTCAGATTTAGGTATCTTGGAAGCTTAGACATCACTCAAGAATGGGTTGAAGACTTTTTTAGGGAATCTCCTTGTTGGTTAGGTTAATAATATACACAAGAAGACACCTACAAGACGAGAATCAAATTTGTAGAAAGTGCAGACCAAGACCTTCAGAGTACACCTTCAGATCTCCCAAAATTTGGAAGTGGACTAGCTCACCATTAGTAGCGACCTAGTCCCACTGTACATCCATTTCTAGGTTTTATGTAGATTTGAGTATCCTTTTGGTAGAAACCAGTTCCGGTAAAGTTTCCTAGAACCTAGACTAGGTCACCTAGAATGGCGTAAGAGTCCCAGTAGGCCTAAATTCTAGATTTAGTAGCATTTCTAGTCCTCATTCTAGCCTCTGCAATTTTACAGGTGCACCTCTTTCATTTCCATCCTTGTGTCTCATTTCATAAGCTTTCTTAGGTTATCTAGTTTAATGTTTGTATATCATTATGTGTTTTCTAGCACTTTACATTTCAATAGTTTAGCATCAATAAATCATCCTTCTTTAAATTTATTACAATTAGACATCATAGTTAGACAACACACATGACACCTATTCCAAACCTCTAATATTTGAACGAGCCCTAGATTTTGGGTGTGAAAGGAATCTATTTCATTTTAGGTGAAAAACCCTAGAAGAGTAAGAGCATCCTTTCCCCTAAAATTTTGATGGTTCAATAATAAAATTAAATTTATTTAAAATTATACTTTTTGGGAATCTTATAATAAGGACTACACACTTACATAAAATAAATTTTAAATGAATTCATTTGATCCCCCAAAAGGTAAATCAAAAGTGATTTTTTATTAGCATTTTGATAGGTGTAAAGGAGACTTTGTTATAGGTATGGTTTAAAACTAGCGAGATTATATCCTAGGGGATTTGATCTAAGGTGGTTTGATCAAACCCTCTTCAATTGGAATCCTTCAAATGGAAATTTTAAGGGCTTAAAACATTATATTTTCTAAAAATATGTGATTCTAAGAAAAATCAGAATCTCCCAGAAATTGTAAACCAGCATTGTGGGATCACCCACCACAACCTAACACTTCCATATCGATTGGAACAACAACCAAAACTACCAAAACTACCAACACTCCATCTATCTTCGCAACACAATCTATGCCACAACCCATGAAATAAACCGCTCACAACCATTATTCACAACACAACCCTTTGGTTTGACATTTACTCCCTTTGGGTCATCATCTAAGTCCATAGGGGCATCCACATCTAACATCCTTGGTAGACCTAAGGCAAGAAAGGTTCTCATCCAAGGACCTCAATCAAACAAAAAAACCATGTCACAAGGTCCTCATGTCAATATAAACACCTTGCAAGGACAAAACACGAATGCCCCACATAGTCAAAATACAAACACTTCACATTGTTATAATCCTTTTCAACAAGGACCAGGATCACAAATGACACAACCTCTTAACATATCATATGGCTACACACATGGATCCTTTTTTGGCAACCAAAATATACACGGAAAACACACCCAACAAATGCAACATAGCTCAACCACTTCTCACATCCCAACTTACACATCACGCATTCATACTTATGTACACAATCAAAATCCACCACATATGCACAATGTTCCAAACCAAAACATGGGACCATACAACATAAATATGGGACCTCATAACAATGTTGCCAACAACCCCATAATAAACACATTGAATTCCCAGTTGGTTGACCTACAAAAGAAAGTGGAAGGGATGCAAGTATCAAACAAGAAGATGTGCTCATCACATGATTTATATCCTTACCCATATGACACTATCATATACATGCCTCCTTTGCCTCCTGGGTATATCTTCCCTACCTTCACTAAGTATAAGGGAAAGAGAAATCCTATCAAGCACATACGATAATTCACCACTACTTGTGTGGATGTTGCATAGGATCACTCCTATCTTTTGAGATTCTTCCCTAAAAGTCTTATGAGGCCAAAACTTGAATGGTTTTCACTGATACCTAAATAGTCTATAAATTCATGGGATGACCTCACCAAATAAATCATGGATAATTATGCTTACAACATTGAAAATGTTGTCATGATTGCTACCTTATTCCACTTGACACAGGATGAAGGAGAACCCTTCATTACTTTCTTTCAAATTTGGCATAGTATGGTGAGTCGATGTCTTGTCAAGATTCCTAAAAAACAAAAACTGGACATGTTCGTAGAAAACCACAAGTCAAAGTTGAAACACCCTCTACAAGTACATTGTTGTGTCACATTTTCAAACTTATTTGAGAAAGACATGATACTAGAAAAGGTCCTAATTACCCAAGGTGAACATACATGAGGCAACGAAAACACACACAACCAAAAAACCTCTAACGAAAAAAGAAATTTTTGGTCCCGCAATAAGAATGTAACAAATGATGGAGTCGCAGAAACAAAAGCTGTGAAAAAAATAGGACACACATTGAATCTTAAAGCACTCAACATGAATGAAAAAAAAACTAATTTGGTACAAAATGCTCAAGAATGAGGAAATCCAAGACAATAAAAGCAATACCCACGAAGACAATACACCCCTTTACCAAAATCAATTGAATCTGTCTTGAAGAAGCTAGTACAATAAAATGTTATATAGCTACAAGAGCCTAAACCATACAACCTAGGGCAATTTAAACCATCTTGGTGGGATGACAATTCCTTTTGTGACTACCACCGCATCAGAGGTAATAAGACCTCGTCATTTCATTAATTGAAGAATATAATCCAATACCTAATTGAAAATGTTACCATAGAGGTCAAAGGACAACAAAAAAATTCCAATCAAGACCATACAATCTTCAAGAATCCACTACAAGACCATGGTTTGGGAAATCCCACCACCTCAGGTTGAAATACAAATAATCAAGCCAATCATACCAGGACTGCCTTTGATTACTCAAAGATAATTGATCACCTTCATGTCATTGATGACTATGTCAACACAATCACCATTAAAAAGGTTCATGAATAAACCATCACTACCCATAGGGCTAGGGTTACTTGATCTAGTCCATCTTCAAAGCAACCATAATCCAAAGACCAATATAATCTTGTTGACCAATTGTTAAAGACACCCGCACAGATTTCTATCCTTGAGTTGTTACGCCTATCACCTAAACATAAAGCTATCCTCGATAAGGCTTTGAAGGAAACCTTTGTTCCTCCCAACATGGACATCAACCAATTTGAAGCCATGGTTGGATACTTGGCTAATTCACTCCATGTATCCTTTTTTCGACAAAGACTACTCTACACAAAAGTCTAACCATAATGACCCATTGCACCTTGAGGTACTTGTCCATACAACCAAAATCAAAATAGTCCTAGTAGACAGTGAAGCAAGGTTGGACATTTGTACCTTAAAATTGGTTAAGATGTTGGGCTTCTCAGAAGAATGTGTAGACACCACTAAGAGAATTTTCATCAAGGAATATGACGACGAAGAATAACCATCTAAAGGAGTCATAACACTACCTATCAAAGTTGGTCCTGCAGCCATGGATACCACTTTTCAAGTCTTGGACCATGACCTTCCATAAAACCTTCTCCTAAGCTGACCATGGATTCATGCCACAAAGGATTTTCCATCCACATACCACCAATGCCTTAAATTTTCACATGAAGGCACTAAAATTATGATTCCTGGTGATCTTGATCCCATTTAATATTGTAGTAGTTTGAGAGGGACCACTCAATTCCAAGTACATGTCAATAATGAGGCTTCATTTTTCACTTCATCACATTACATTGATCCATCTTCATTGACTAAATTATCCACTTCTTCTACCATACCATCGAACCCAAAGGTACAAGTCCATGATATGGGAAATGGTGAATACTAAATGGACAAGCTATAGATAAATAGATGGTCAAGAATACTTTAGAAGGAACACAAATAGATGGTCATGCTTGGATCAAAACCTTCTACAATCTTGATGATATATCTACCTTTACCCTATCCACTTCTATGCAAACCTTGCATGTCCACAATAACCCCATGTTTGGCTAGGATATCTATGATAACCCACTTTTTGAAATTTTCCCCACTAAGGGTATCTAAACATCATACCTATATACCACTTGTCCTGGGTTAGGGTATTCCCCCTGTTGTCACCTCTTCTAATTCACCTTGCCAAGTCGACAAGGATGTGTAAGCCTCCAATGACATGAACAATACTAAAAAGGATGGTCCCAAAGTCTCCAATGACGACATCGCCACTCCTAGCACAAACTAGACACTTTTGTCACTCTATCCATCTCATCCATTCGACTCATGTCCATTTTCATCATAGATATGGAACAATAAGTCATATCTAAAGAAAAGGAAAAAGGAAAAGATCAAGAATTAAGAATGAAAATGCCTTTAAAAGGAGATCAAATATCAAAAGACATGATGAAAAGAAGAGAAAATAAAGAAATGTCCTCTAGCCAAAATGAAAAGCTATTGGACCCATCAAAATTAAATTCAAAAATGAAGACAAGCAAAGGTCGATATCCAAGTATGCCTCTTCATCAAAAATCACTGGGGGCATCTCTCAAAAACCAAAGAAAAATAAAGAACTTATTGATCTAAGGTCTTCATCTACGTCACTTTCACTCATTCCATACATTTCATTCCATCTATCCATATTAACACGTCCATAACATCATCACACTTCTATTGGCGATGTCTTTCAATGTACCTTTAACGATGACACATTCATGTACCCTACTTCATCAGTCACCCAAACTCATTTTTGTTTGAAGCTTGGTGGCCCATGTAGTGTACACTTTAGGGATCATATCATAGCCTCTTTTGTTCACCACTTTTATCATCCATCATATTTACCACTTACATTTCACGTCTATGTCAGGTCCTTTTGTCCAGCACGGTCATCCGAACAGGATCAAGGCATCACAACTTATCAATTCTATACATAGCTTCAGAGAGCCGTGCTAAAACAATAAAAAATCTTTTTTTTAAATAAAAAATCAAGAAAATCATTACCTTGATGAAAACCTAGCAAACAGGCGTCTTGGTGACAACAAAAAAATCATGAAAATAGTAAAGAGAAATAATCCATCCAATAGTGAAAACCACTTCAGTGGTGCTTTGTATAAGTACCATGGTGAAAACCTAGCAAACAAGCACCTTGTGTAGTCAGTCTCTTCTTCGTCATATACTATCACTCTACCTAATCTTCCACCCTAATCCATAACAATTCCTTTACTCTCTATCACCTCCCATTTGACATCCATCATAAGGCCTGGTCATCTTTATCATGAATTTCAAGTGGTTGACGTCTTGTGCCCTTTCTCCTCCATCTTCCATCCATAATAAACCGCTGTCCCATCCCATCCCTGATGGTTAGTCCTAGACCTAGATGGGGGCACATTTCCTAACACTAGGCTTCATTGGATTCTACATTGGTCATTGGAGATCAAATATTTGACAAAAGAAAAAAAAAAAATTCCCAAAAAGACAAAAAGAACTAAATATTCCGAAAAAGACAAAAAAATCCAATATTCCCAAAAAGATTAAAAAACCCAAATATTTGCAAAAGATAAAAGAAATCAAATATTCAAAAAGAAAAAAAAATCAAATATTCAAAAGACAAAAAAGCAAATATTCAACAAAAGACAAAAAAAATCAAATATTCAACAAAAGAAAAAAAAATCAAATATTCCCAAAAAGAGAAAAATCAAATATTCCCCAAAAAGAAAAAAAATCATCAAACTTCAAAAAGAGCCAGTCATTTTAGTATTTGTCATTGTTGAACTACGTTACCTCTGCAACTGGATGTAGGCAAGGCCATCTGTCGATGTGCCCTCGAGGCATTAGTTCTATCCCTTAGGGTTTCAAAAATAAGTCCAAAAAATGACATAGTCCTTAGTCAAATAAAATAAAAGTCAACAATCATGTTGAACTACAAGGTCTCTGAGTGTACTACGTAGGCAAGGCCATCAGTCAATGAGCCCCTGAGGCCACCTAGGTGAGTCCTTTAGGGTTCGTTGCGTCAGTCAAATAAGTTAGACATAGTCAAACTCAGACATAAGACAATCATTTGAACATTAAAATTCAAATAGAAAACCAACAAACAACATAGTCCAATCATTCATCAAGTAAAAAATCAATCAAATTGCCAAAACAATGGCAACCTAGTCACTTTATGGTCCCCTTCAAGATGCGTCCTTCTTGGAATTGGACCCCGTCAAGATTTCATTTTCCGTTTTAGGATGTGTCTTTCCTAACAATAGGCTTCGTCACATCGTCATTGAACTTTTCAAGATATGCTCTTCCTAATGACAGGCATCGTCAAAACTATCAAACTATCAAACCATCAAGCAATCAACCTTCATCAAACAAATATTGGCAAACACATTGAATGGATTTTTATTTTGCTGGTATATTTTGTCTTATCTTTTTATTGTTTTGTCTCTTGGTCATGTAACTACCTACCTCAAGGATGTCCCATGAAGGATTTATAGGTGTGATGACATTTCAAGACCTATTTTTCCTTGATTGTTGTCTTTGGTGTGTCTTGACAAAAAGACTGGGGCAACTTAGCCCTTAGTATGAGTTAGGGAATTCCTTGTCTACAAATGTCTATTTTTCACAAGGGGATGACTTTTCACACCTTGGTCTATGTCATATCATTGTGTTTGTCATCCATTTGTCACAATTTACTGCTCAATGATGATTATGCAACACCTATTATGTTATTTGGAAAAATATTGAAGTATTCTTTTTTTGTCCTAACATCCATGTCTTATGGGCTAATATTTCTTCTATTCCTTCATCCTCTAGTATTCTCATCCATCTTGAGAGCACACTCGTGTTCTTTGAAACCTCCTGTCCTCTCAAGGGGGAATACCACTACCCACTCATCATCCTTCCTCTGCCAACTTTCACATTGGGGCATATTGTTGACTTGTTTTCTTTGACACAACATGATAAACTACATTATGTCAAAGAGGGGAAAATGTAGATACATAAAAATGACCTGGGCCTTCGAGCTACATTTTTCTATGTCAAACCACACTTCTTCCTCACATAATTAAATTATTTAATTATGTCCTAATATCATATTTCACATTATTAATTAGATAATTTATAATTGTTTAATTAATTCATGACCTATATTCCTCTACGATTATTTAAATAAATAAATTATATTTTTTTATTTAAATATGTCACTAACAAATATTTACTCCTATGATTCAATAAATTTCTAATTTATTTATTTACTTATTTCCAGCTACAAATTAAATAACTACTATTAATTATTTAATTTTTTCATTTCTCCTTCAATTAAATAAAATTAATTATTTAACGCACTTTTCATTGCACCAAGTAAGTTATAATTAAATAATTATTTACTTCTTTTTGTCTTATTCCCACTTTTTGAATTCAATCATTATTTAATTAAAAAGTCAACTTCCCTACATAAATCAAATAATTTCTATTAATGATTTGATTCTCCAGCCACCTATTTTTTTGTGTCAAATCTTTTCATTATCTCATTTATTTTCTACCTTTTATTTAATTGTCTCCAATTAAACCTCAACCCTTCATTTCAAATCTTTCCCTAATTTCGACCTAATGTTTCCCTAACTATAATTATGCTCATCACATTGAATCCTAGCCTTTGATCTTAGGTTTTTGTAAACTTTTAATCCTGTCCATCCATTCTCAATGTGACATTCTTTAAAAGGTAACCATCAAGTCATTTTTATGCTTCTTGATTTCTTTGTTCTCTATTGTTGATTGGGGTTTAGTTTATTATGCTATTTGTAGTTAATCTAAAAATTCTACCCTAGTTATAGAAATAGCATGCAAGAATAACTGTAGGAAGAAATTTCATTTTTCCTAGTGTTAGAGAATTTTCAGTATTTTATGTAGTGATGGGAAAAAAATGAGCTTCTGCATGGGCATAGTGGTTCAAATACAATGGTGCTAAATTTTGTGCCCCTACATGGTGGTAGGGAAAAAATATGTAAGGGTGGGGAAAATCCCGCTCCTATATGGGAGATGAGAGTTTGAATGCAAAGGCTGAAAAATTCATTTCCAATGCATCAAGGTAAAACATGTTTGATTTATGGGTGGAGAAAAACTCCACCCCTACATGGAGAATGATCAATCAAATACAGAAGTAGAGAAAAATATGACTTTACACATGTTAATGCAAATTTATAAGGATGCAAGTTGGGTTTCAAAACCTGACATGTATCTTAGGTGGGTACAATAGAGTTAACATGTTTGTTGGGGTTTAAACCCTAACCTACATTGGAAGGTCATAGCCTTCACATGGACATGTGGTAAAATTCTATATGGTTGCATACATGTTGAAAGGTCGATAATGTGGTGGTCAAGGTTTAAACCTTGACCAATAGCTTGAATGCAAGTTAGTGTAATTAGTTGAGGATGGTCAAGGTTTAAACCCCAACCAACATCATCTGAACATTATGTGGTGTAAATCGATAAATAAATCCTAAGGTGCACATGATTCATGGTAGTGGTTTTGGGTTTTGACGCATATCAGGGTTTTGACACCAACAATGTATGGTGTGTAAATCACAAGGGGTTAGGGGTTTAAAATTTTTGACACCCTATGATATTTAATTGAAACAATGTGGATTTCACAATGTGCAAAGAAATAACACAAGAGATTCTAACTCAACTAAAAATTACTACAAGCTAAAAGGAAACCAGAAAAAATAAACCATAAAAACTAAAACCAATTACTAACAATGTGAAGAAAAGGTAAATGAAAGATAATGCTATCAAAACCCTAATCATATTAAAGAAAGAAATGAAAGAAGAGAGAAAATGTGAAAATGATTACATACCCGATAAATCCAAACCATAGTTAAACCCTAGGTAGATACTTGGATAAATCCTCTCAAAAATTAGTCTCAAAGCTTGAAGATGAGAAAATGTGCACAAAGAAGACTCAGAAGACAAATAATGAAAAGCTCAATTAAACAAAAATGAATGATAAAAGTGATTTAAAGCAACTAAACATTGTGTATGAAATCAGTATTAAAACTCCATTAATGCAAGACCTGTGGAAATAGGGGTGTAGTCACGCTGAAAAATAATGCAGTAGCATCCATTTTTGTAACTACAAAAAACATGTAAGGGTGTTGATTTTAGCGCTACTAGATGTTAAGGAAAACACTCTCTTAAAACAGAGGATTTTACAAATTTTTAACCTTTTGCAATTTCTCAAAAGGAAAAAAGTTAATCACTCGAAATAAATTTTTGAGGGATTGGGCCACACATGAGGGAAAGTAGAATTTTCCTCATTTTTTTTGCTTAGAGAGTGTGGGTTATGAAACAAACAAGTTTCATAGGGGTTATCCCATGAATTGAATGCACTTATTTCATGGGATAATAGTTGGCTCTAACTAGGGAGCTTCCTATGATCATCCTTTGAAATGATCAAAGGGAGAAGAATCCCATACTCTTAGTGCCTTCATTAATCCATTGGGCTATAAAGTCAAGTGACAAAAGGACACAAAAGGATAAAAGAAAAAGACATGTAAAACTATTCAAATATTTACAAACCTATCTGATGCTTCACTAACTGAAGAGCTTCAGATGTTTTCCATTTTGAGGTAGTGAAAATGGAGTTCCATCTTGGTATACCAGAATAAAATTGATCTCACCACAAATTTGGTGAATTGTGAAACTTCCTCTCAACAAGGAATCAAAAATTTTATGCATTCCTTTTGGTTCTCTTCTTTTTTCCCATAAAAAAACTTGACCTCCAATTTGGAAACCATGAGACCTTTAAATTTTTTTATACAAAAGACATTTTGACTTGGCTCTAATGTTCTATTTTGTGATCCACCACTTGTATGCACTTCTCTTCTAGTTTAGAAAGAAACATGATGTGCTTGTCAAAAAAAAATTCTTCAATGGCCTTAGCCAATTTCAAAGTAGGAAATTATAGTGTGATAGGAATTTCCACATTCGACCCATACAAGAGCTGAAATGGAGGAATGCCAATCACCCATTTTGGGGTAATATGGTCCACCCACAAAGCATCATACAATTCCTTGTGCCAAGACCTCTGATTTTCATCCACTAGCTTTAAGTGATAATGGTAACCAAATTTTTATTACTTCATTCCTCTTGACAAATCCCTTGAGGGTAATGTCTAAAGAATGAGAGAGAGTGATCCCATATTTGAGGAGAAACTCTATTATTTCATTGGATAATATTCTACAATATTATTTGGAACACAAAACCTTGGAATGGTATTATCTTTGATAAAATCATGTACCACTTTCAAAGTAGCATGCTTAACTAGAATGGCTTTCACCCACTTGGTGAAATAGTCGGTATCCATGAGAACATAGATATTCCTTACATTTGATGGTGGATTAACTAAACCAATGAAATCTATATCCCACTACTAGAAGTATTCTTCAATTACCACTGGATTGAGGGGTAAAGCTACCAATTTAGGTTTCCTTACTAACTTTTGGCATAATTCACACTTACTTACCCAATTATACACATATTGAAAGAGTGTGGGCTAGTAGTATTTCACTCTCAAAATATTGTGAGCAGTGATTCATGCTTAAAAGTGTCCTCCACAAGCTAAGTTGTGAAATAATTCCAATAATTTACCTTATTGTGCTTTATCTAAAAAATTTAGAAAGGTACCAACAAGAATCCTCTTATACAAATCGTTGTCCCATAGAATGAAGTTTGCAGCTTTTAGTTTGACTATCCTCTTTTCCTTGAATGATAAGTGCTCAAGACATTCTCCATAGGTAAGTAAGTGTGTAATATTTGGGTACCATTCATCATTCACAGTTACAAACAAGACTGTAGGAACATATTTAGTATTCACTTCCTCATCATCAGATATTTCTTTTTGTTTATTATCAACTATTAGCTAACACAAACCTTTCCCATGAACCAAATTTGTGGGTTTGATTTCCATGTCGTACTCTTGGATTTTTGAAATATAATTGCCTCTTTTAGTTCCAACTCCTATTGATTCAAGATGGACTTGACCATGGAATCTCACACTAATGCAAAAACATGAGAATTAAGGATGTAGAGCTTGAAATTCTTAAATAATTTAACCATAACATAAGTTGCATGCTTTTCCATTGGTGAGTAATTAAGCTCATGAAATTTCAAAGGAAAACTCATGAATGCTATAGGATATTCAATCCCCTCACTATTCTACTGCACCAAGATAGTGGATAGTGTATGTTAAAAATTCTAACTGTACATGATATAGTATTTTATATAGTCTGGGTAGACTAAGACTAGAGCATGAGCAATAGCCTCCTTAATGTCATTGAATGTAGCTTTTCCCTCTACACTCCAATTAAATATTGTCTTACCTTTCATAATATCAACAATATGATGAGTCTTCTTTGCAAAGTCTAGAATAAACCTCTGCAAGAAAATCGCCTTCCCAAAGGAGTGGATTTCCATCTTAATTGAAGGTAACATCAGATCTTAAATTGAATTGACCCACTCAGGAACAATCTTAATACATTCCTTTGATACAATGTGTCCAAGTACTTTACCTTTTGTAACCCCAAAAATGGATTTCTTGGGATGGAGTGAAGTACCATCTTGGCGGAGCCTTTCAATAACTTGTTGCAATTGATGATAATGATCTTGATGTTTCTTTGAAAATATAGTTAGGTAATTAAGATAAACCACAATGAACTTACCTATCATATCACAAAAACCTAAATCCATTGTTCTTTGAAATGTGGCACCAACATTGATCAAACCAAAAGGTATTATATGATAAGCAAACATACCTTATGGACTAATGAAAGCGGTATTATGTTGATCTTCTTCAATCACCTCCACTTGATTAAATCTTGAAAACCCATCTAATATTAATAGTCGTGTTTCCAAAAAGTGTATACCTTGGCACTTTTTCACTCATTTTGGCCCTTTTCAGTGGATTTTGGTCTTGATCACCTTGATTCAGCCTTGTAAGCTTGGAATTCATCAATAATATAGCGGTGTTTTACTAAAGTGTTGTGAAGTGTTTTAATGCATTTCTTCACTTTTCTAAGACCCTTTCAACATAATTCACCTAAATAATACATTCTTGCACCTTCCTAAGCCTTAATAAAAAATTTTGTAAAGTGTTGTGTTGCATTTTCACATTTATCTAGGCTTATCACCCATAAATCACCCCTTTTCATATGCTAATTTGTCCTTTTAATGCATCTTTAGTCGTGACCTAAGTGTGTTTCAAGAGGCAAATATAATAAAATTTATTAAACATAAATCAATTCCCGACAATCATTATAATTTGCCTAGTCAGAGGACTAGGTGGCCACTTTGGGCGACCTAGTCCCTCTAAGCATAAAATTCAAATTTTAAATAAGGTTCAATGGGAATCTTGCCTCCAAAACCCTAGGGTTGGCCTATTAGGTTGCATTTTAGGAAAATCAGGGTTTCAAATGTACAAAAAAGGGTTTCTAGCTCCATTTTTCCTCTCCTCTAGTTCATTTTTACTCTCTTGGTTCATTTTCACTCTCTTAGACTCTCTTGCTCTCAATCATCAAGTACTCAAGCAACCAAGCAAGTATACAAGAATTAGGGTTTTCAGACTTCCACCATTGAAGTTGTTCATGCATGTTGTAGACCATCAACAGAGGTTTGGTAAGAATTTATATTGTGTTATCATTCAATCTTTCTTTCCTCTGTGTTCATCTCATTTGGGTTTAATCACCTACAAAGGGGTTTGACTTAGGGAGACCCCTATTAGCTAACCTTAACAATTTCTAGACTTTGCATGTGTTTTAAAATCTTTTGATGCAAGTTAAGTTAAGGAAAAAGTGTTGTAAGAAGTGCCAACATTATCTTCAAGTCAACTCCAAGCCTCAAACCCTAGGAAGGATAAAAGGACAAGTTGCAGGTCACTTTCGGGGGTTTCTATCATGGGTTGCTATAGAAAAGAAGAACATCAATCGAGACCCAAAAAACCAAAGCCTGATTCCTTGGAAAGCCACAAGAAGACTAGGTCCCCCCCTATTGGCGACCTTGTCCTTGTGCTAGGCCTAAAAAAGTGTTTTTTATTTTTTTGGACACCCATTTCCCCGAAACCTGTTCTGGTAGAGTTTCTAGGTTGGAGGACTAGGTCGCCCCAGTTGGTGTAAGTTTCCTTTTGTCAGTTTCAATAAATTTCTAGAGGCTTCCTAAGAGAATCCATCTACAAAATCATTTCTCCAGGTGCACACCTTCTTTCCTTCTATGTCATTTTCCATAAAACATACATTTAGGGAATATAGTTGGTTAACTTGCATTAGCTTAGTTTTATTTACTTGCACTTGCATACATCTAGATTAGCTTCATTTTACTTTCAGTTCTAGCCACACGTTCACAACCATGATCAAATTCCCCCACCTTTTTGAATGAAATTAGCCTTAAACATATCAAATTAGAGGAAAGAGAGCTATTTCCAAACCAAGTGCTCTTGGGGTGAAAAAACCTAAGAGCCTAGTAAGGGTATCCTCTTTCCCTGGTAGTAGCCATATGTTTTTGGTGGCTCATTTTGGTGAACCCGACCATTGAAAATTAGCTAGCCTTTCTGATTTTTTGCATTTCATTTTAAGATAGCTTGCATTGCATTAAAATCTTGCATTGTTTGCATCATAGGGTTTGTGATAAAAGTGCATCTAGTTAAAATTCATGGTAATTTTGAACATTGCATTGCATTGTTAATAAGAAAACACAAAAATCTTTGCACTTTCAATTTCTATTTGCACCAAAACATCATAAAAACCATAAAAATTAGCCAAAACTCCAAGAATTTTACAAAAAAAATACTACTAGGACTAAGTCACCATCTCGGGTGACCTAGTTGTTTGGCATTGTTTTCTGTCAATTTCTCATAAAATTACCAATAGTTTTTATTTATCAACTTCATGGTTTTGTCTTTCTGTGTTTGGTTCCAAAATCCTAGTTATAGACCTTGTGTCACCTTTTTCTCAAATTTCCTTAGGGGTTTGTGTTTGAGAATTTAGTGTTCCCTTGCCAATACAGTTGTGAGAAGAAGTTCACAGAACCATTTCATCTACTAACAACACCCTCGTTATAGATCTTGGCATCCCCCCAAATTTGTCTCCTAGTGTTGACAATGGTGCATTAGGCTTAGAAAATTTCCTTAGTAATTCCTTGCGCCTAGATGATACCACTCCTGATAATAACCTCCCACATAATAAAATCTTCCAGATTCATGTTGATCTTGTTGATTATCAGCATGAAGTAAGCTTCAAACCCATCTCAGGGATTGCCATCCCTACAATTTAGATTCTACACCATTTAATTGACCATGATAATGGCTTAAGTGTCATGAAGAAAATTACAGAAATCTATGAGAAATATGCACCTAAGTCATCCCCTTCACCCACTCATAGGTCTAGCCATGGAGTACCTTCCACTTCTCCCTCCTCAACCATCACTTCTATCCCAACCTATACCTCACCTAGTGTAACAACCACTATGCAATTGGTTAGTTGTGTGGTACCTCCTCCCCCATCACCATTAGCATCCCTACTTCTCTTGTGGCATCCTACCCTCTCACTTCTTCCATTGTCCCTCTTATCACTATTCCTACTACTTCTCCTTCCACCACTCTCACCCCTTCACCTCTCTCACTTCCACCTCATAGCACTTATAGTGACCCTCTCATCACACAATTATTTCACACTGTCACTAATATGCAACAAAAAATATCTTCCATTAACCAAAGCGAATTTGGATCCCCCTCTCATTACGTTCGTAGTAACCCATTGTCCCTTGACATCCTTCACACTCCTTTTCCACAAGGAATAGAGATCCCTAGGTTTGAAAAGTATGGTAGGAGGGGTGACCCTTCTAACCATGTTAATGCCTACACTGCTCTCTGTAGTGAATTTTATCTTGATGATAGGTTTCTTACCAAATTATTTCCCAAAACCCTTAAAGATGCATCCTTAGATTGGTTCTCTTCCCTACCCAATAACTCAATTAGTTTGTTTAATGAGTTAGTGGATGCTTTCATAAATCACTTTCAAGTTCATGTGGCTCCGAAGAAAACTCTCGTCAAACTCATGAGATGTAAACAGGCTAATACCGAGAAGATCACTGATTTTATCTCTCGCTACCAAGCCCTATATTCCTTGATCGATGTCCAGATCCTAGACACTCATCTACAGAAGATGTTTACAAAGAACCTTGTCACATCCCTTCAAGATAAACTCACCCTCATTAAGTTCCCCTCCTTCATGCACCTATGTCAAGCACTTTGTGATTAACATAACTCTACTAGTAGTTGTGACTCACGGTCCACTACTAGTCGTGATGAGAAATCTGATAACTCTTCCCAATCCACTGCCCAACCTTTTCATAAATCGAACAAAGGATTCCTCAAATTCAACCCTTCATCTTCCAACCCCCCACCTGTTAACAACCAAGTGGTCATTGTTAAGTCAATCGTCCCCTTTAATTATAGAGATCCTAAGCATACTTTCACACCCTTACCCGACACCCTTCATAACATCATAACCCAACTTCTTCAACAACATATGATTTCTCTACCACCCGTCCATACACCTAATCCTAAAAAACCATTACCTCCTTCCTATAATTCAACTGCTTGTTGCTATTTTCATCACGAAAATGGCCATGATTCTGAACATTGTAAGTGTCTAAAGCACCTATTGCAAGACCTCATTGATTCAGGATGTCTATCCATTTCCAACGTTAATGTTAAAAGCAACACATCAGTGGCACCCCCTAATCAAAAATTATAGATTTTTACCAACCCCATGCCCAATCATAATGTGTCATTTGTCAAGTAAAGTGAAACTTCCCCATGTGATGTAATGAATATAGATTCACAAGATTTAACTTCTGCTTCTATTCCATTGGTAACCCATGTCTCACCTATTAATGAAATAGTAGGTGCAATTGACGTTATCCATCGAAAGGGCCCAACGAAAGGACCTCTTGACATATCCTTCTCTACACAAGATGTACTACGAAACCCCCTTGATGGCCCTTTTACATAGCTGGTTGAATCTATGATAAGCCCACTAATGGGATACTCATAGATCCCGCATGTGGTGAGAATTTCATCACCGAAGAGTTTCTTGTATTACATAATCTTGATCAAGGTGTCTATAATCGACCTACTATATGGATCAAAACACACCAAGGTTTTGTGTGCCTAACGATTGGATTGATTTTCCTCCCCTTGCAAATAGGTCCCAAGACATTGGATGTTACATTTTCAATTATACCTCAGTCAGACAAATTTCGCTTACGGCTTGGCCTTCCATGGCTTCATTCTATTAAAGCGGTCCCATCCATCAATTATAAGTGTGTGAAGTTTCCTATTGAAAACAACATATTTACTGTCCATCATAGTGGTTTTAACCCATTATCCTCTAAGGGTAACTTTTCCTTGGATGTCTTTTGGCCTAAACCTATGGAGCCCATCACCCCTAGGCAAGACTTCTTGATTGCATACCAAAAATTCAAAGACAAGAAGATATCTGAAATTTCCTTGCGAAACATACGTCCTTCTACCTCAAACTCACCCATCCTTGATGAAGACATGTTACCACCTGACTCCCATGTGCCTAGCCAACCCACTCCTAAAACCTACTCTACATCATCCAAGAGGCCTAGGGATCATGATAGTAACTTTGTCCTCCCACCTCACACCAAAAAAATTCATAAAGCCAATGAGAAAGTGGATGAGCCACCCTTACTGCCTCCCATTTCTCCTCTCAGGAATGATAAACAAACCATAGCGGACTAGCCTGATCCTTCACCTATGAACCCTGATCGCAAAGCCAAAAGGAATAAAGAAGTTAGGGCATGTAGGCATCATCATCATGCTCTATCTTGTCAATCTCATGAGGAAGACCAATTTGAAGAGCCCAACCCTCCTATGCCTGAGGCCATCATTGTTGATCCTCCTCTTCCACCCCTGCTACCAGATCCAATATCTCTTACATCACAACCCATCGTACAAGCCACTATTGACATTTTCATCTGTCCTACCATTTTCATTAACTTATATTATGATGATGAGGAGAATGCCAAGATTGATGAAGAGGTACACCATACCTTGAATTCACTCTTCTCCTCTTCTATGAGCTTTCATGAGGTTTCTCCTCGTACAAGTGTTGACATGGATGCTAGTTCAACAATCGTTGTCGTTCCTCTTGCTAGACTCCCTTCTGAGTTTCACTGAACAATATTGGGAGGTCGATGACTTTCTTAACGAGTGACATGCACTTACCTCGATAGTGGTGTTTCCTTTTATTTTTCCTTTTTGGATTCATTTGTATATCATGTATTCCCTATCTTGTTTTATTTTTTGTGACATTCTTCTCTATGTATCTCGTTTCTTCTTTATGTTGTGCTTCTATTTTGGCCTTTCACCTTTTTCCTTCTATTTGTATCTTCCTTTTGGGGATGATGCAAGGAATTGAGACCACCAAGTCTCTTTCATGTTGACCCAAAAGGAAATCCCTTTTTTTCTTTTCATTTATCACTTCTTATTTTTCATTTAGGGATGATGCAAGGCATTGAGACCATAATGTCTCCTTCATGTTAACCCAAATGAACCCCTTTTATTTTTTCCATTTCTTTTTTTCCTTTCATTTGGGGATGATGCAAGGCATTGAGACTGTAATGTGTCCTTCATGTTGAACCAAATGAACCCCTTTTCTTTTTTCCATTTCTTTTTTTCCTTTCATTTGGGGATGATGCAAGGCATTGATACTACAATGTCTCCTTCATGTTGACCCAAATGATCCTTTTTTTCTATTTCATGCCCTTCTTGCCTTTCATTTGAGGATGATGCAACGTATTGAGGCCACCAATGTCTCCTTCATTTTGACTCAACATCTAAGGCTCCCTTTCTTTTTTCTTTTTCTTTTTCTTTCTATGGTCCTTTTTGGGGATGATGCAAAGCATTGAGACATCGCACGTCTCCTCCATGTTGACCTAAAATGACTCTTCTTTTTCATTTTGTCTCCACTCTCTATGTGGCCTTCTTATTGTTCTATGTGTTTGGGATGATGATGATAGTTCCACGCTCTTTAATATACTACAGCAACAAACATACTGACCTCCAATACATAGATCCCTTATGTGTTTGGTATTTTCCATTTTGGGGGCATCTTTCCCCTTCTCTTTTCTTTGCTTTTTTCTTTTTCGCATGATGTAGCCTTTCTCGGATACTCATTGCTTGATAGGCTCTCATGTTCCCCTTGCATTTTTCATTTATCTACTTTAAATAAATTTCTCACAAAGTAATGTGTAGAAATCCATTTAAAGTGGGGGCATACATTGGCACTATTTTGTTTTATTTTTATTTCTTTGTCTATATTTGCATTTGTTTTCCCTTTACCCGTGCTTCCTAGTGCGGCCTTGTTACTTCACTTGATGCGTTTTCTCACTTTGTGGACGATATTGGGTATAGTGTCCTTTATAACTATGACTTATCTCAGCATATTACATTCCTCTTAGTGCCTTGATGCGACACATTGCATCCTCTAAGTTGTGAATCTTATATACTTTGATTGGTCCTCTTTTGGAAACATTACATGCAATGTTCCCTAAGTCAAAAAGACCTCAAATGAACTAAACAAGATTCCTTGGAACACTTGCATTTTTTATTTCTTTTGCATTTTTTTACTTTTGCATTTTGTGCATACATGGCCACCTTGCATAACACAACTTGCATGTTTGTAGTGCTAGCTTGCACTTTTTCATGGGTTCTAAGCATCCAAGGCTTTTCTTTTCTCATGAACCGCACCCTTGTCCTTGTGGCACCTTATCAAACCTCTCAGGGAGTACAACTTTGGTATGGTTGAGCGGGAAGCCCAACTAGTGGCATGACTTTCCCCATAGCCACCTTTGTGTGTGAGAGAGCATACCAACCGAGTGTATATGTCTCTCACCACCTTCTAGCATTCTCACATGATGAACAACCAAAATTTTTGTTGGCCCAAAGTGATTACACCCTTTCCCTCTTTTCGGACAAATAGCCTGGATCTAATCCACAACTAGTTGGACAAACGATTAAAGCTTGATCCGGATTTTCTTCACCCTTTCACATCACTCCATGTGTGATATTTTGTACTTGTGTTTAGTTTTACATGAGATATTGATCCTAGGGGCTTGAGCATCCCTCTTGATCATAAGTTATCTCATCTTACTAGCATGAGCATGTTTGATCTCACTCGACACGCATGATTCAGCTAAATTAGTGTGAGTTTGAAGAACGTTTATACTCTCACTAAAGTGGGGGCTAAATGTGTCACCAAAAAGTGTATACCTTGGCACTTTTTCACTCATTTTGGCTTTTTTAGAGCTTTTTGGTTTTGATCACCTTGATTCAGCCTTGTAAGCTTGCAATTCATAAATAATATAGCAGTGTTTTACTAAGGTGTTGTGAAGTGTTGTAATGCATTTCTTCACTTTTTTGTTGTAAGCTTGCAATTCATCAATAATATAGAGGTGTTTTACTAAGGTGTTCTGAAGTGTTGTAATGCATTTCTTCACTTTGGTCTTGATCACCTTGATTCAGCCTTGTAAGCTTGCAATTCATCAATAATATAGCGGTGTTTTACTAAGGTGTTGTGAAGTGTTGTAATGCATTTCTATACTTTTCTAAGACCCTTTCAACATAATTCACCTAAATAATACATTCTTTCACCTTCCTAAGTCTTAAGATAGATTGTTGTAAAGTGTTGAGTTGCATTTTTACATTTATCTAGGCTTATCACCCCTAAATCACCCCTTTTCATATGCTAATTTGTCTTTTTAATGCATCTTTAGTCCCGACCTAAGTTTGTTTCAGCAGACAAATATAATAAAATGTATTAAACATAAATCAATTCGTGAAAATCATCAAAATTTTCCTAGGAGGACTAGGTTGCCACTTTGGGTGACCTAGTCCCGCTAATCATTAAATTCAAATTTTAAATAAGATTCAACAGGAATCTTGCCTCCAAAATCCTATGGTCGGCCTATTAGGTTGCATTTCGAGAAAATTATGGTTTCAAAAGTACAAATAAGGGTTTCTACCTCAATTTTGCCTCTCCTCTAGTTCATTTTTACTCTCTTGGTTCATTTTCAGTCTCTTAGACTATCTTTCTCTCCATCATCAAGTACTCAAGCAACCAAGCAAGCATACAAGCATTAGGGTTTCAGACTTCCCCCATTGAAGCTACTCATGCATGTTGTAGACCATCAAAAAAGGTTTGGTAAGCATTTCTATTGTGTTATCATTCAATCTTGCTTTCCTTTGTGTTAATCTCATTTGGGTTTAATCACCTACAAAGGGGTTTTACTTAGGCAAAACCCTATTATCTAACCCTAACAATTTTTGGTCTTTCCATGTGTTTGCAGATCTTTTGATGCAGGTTAAGTGAAGGAAAAAGTGTTGCAATAAGTACCAACATTCTCCTCAAGTCAAATCCAAGTCTCAAACCCTAGGAAGGACACAAGGACAAGTTGCAGGTCGCTTTCAGGGGTTTCTATCACTAGTTGTTGTAGAAAAGAAGAACATCAATTGAGACCCACAAAACCAAAGCCTGAGTCCTCAGAAAGCCACAAGAGGACTAGGTTGCCCCTATTGGCAACCTTGTCCTTATGCTAGGCTTGGAAAATAGTTTTTTTCTTTGTGGACACCTATTTTCCCGAAACCTATTCCGACGGAGTTTCTAGGTTGGAGGACTAGGTCGCCATAGTTGTTGTAAGAGTCCTTCTATCAATTTCAAGCAATTTCCAAAGGCTTGCCAAGAGCATCCATTTGCAACAAAATTTCTCCAAGTGCACACCTTCTTTCCTTCTTTATCATTTTCTAGAAAACACACATTTAGGGAATATAGTTGGTTAACTTGCATTAACTTAGTTTTATTTACTTGCACTTGCATACATCTAGATTAGTTTAATTTTACTTTCAGTTCTAGCCACACATTTCACACACATTCATAACCATCATCATATTCCTCCCCCTTTTGAATGAACTTAGCCTTAAACGTATCAACCTAGAGGAAATAGAGCTATTTCCAAACCAAGTTCTCTTCAAGTGGTGAAAAATTAGGTAAGAGCCTAGTAAGGGAATCCTCTTTCCCTGTTATTAGCCATATGTTTTTGGTAGTTCATTCATTTTTGGAGTTTTCCTTGTCTTGATGATTGATCTTGTGTTGTTGCAACAACCAACCCTTGAATTCTTTAGAAATGGTGTCAAGTTGAATTAGAATCTCAAATCCTTGGGGGCTTGACCACCTCCTTCATCTCTCTCATTCTTCTTTGTCATCCTTCACCATTTGAATCATGTGGCTACCTTAGTGTGAGTCTGAAGCAAGTTCATACTCTCACTAAAGTGGGGGCTAAATGTATCACCAAAAAGTGTATACCTTGACACTTTTCACTCATTTGGACCTTGGCCTATGATCGTGGACCCTTTTTCAACCCATTTTTACCCATTTCCAAGCCTTGTGATGAAGTGTTGTAAGGTGTTGCAAAACAATTTCACACTATCCTAGGATTTTCATCACTTAATCAATACATTATTATGCCAAAATGACCCCTTAATCCTCATACAAGACTTATCTTAGAGTGTTTTATGAAGAAAATCCTAACAAACATAAATAATAACATTTTAATTACCAAAAATCAATAAAAAAAGCTCCTTCCCAAAATGAACCAAAAAGTGTATACCTTAACACTTTTCACTCTTTTGGACCTTTACCTATGATCTTCGACCATAAAAAAAATCAATAATAGTACTACAAATAATTTTTTTAATTACCAAAAATCAATAATAAGTGTTTACCTTGTAAGTGTTTTATACTTTGATTAGTTCCATAATTGGTAATGGACCAAGTATCTCCTTCTCCTAAAGCCATCTATGGTTTCATATTCTAATTCAACAAGACACCTCATTTTGATGGTCCATCTGCAACAACATTTCTCCAGGTGCACACCTTCTTTCCTTGTCTTTCATTTTCCAGAAAACACACATTTAGGGCATATAGTTGGTTAACTTGCATTAGCTTAGTTCTGTTTACTTGCACTTGAATAAATCTAGATTAGCTTCATTTTACTTTTAGTTCTATCCACACACTCACAACCATCATCAAATTCCACCCCCTTTTTGAATGAACTTAGCCTTAAACATATCAACCTAGAGGAAAGAGAGCTATTTCCAAACCAAGTGCTCTTGGGGTGAAAAATCCTAAAAGCCTAGTAAGGGAATCCTCTTTCCCTGGTATTAGCCATATGTTTTTGGCCCTTGAAGCTATCTTTTTGGAGCCTAACAACATTCAACAGATAGGTTCATTTTGAGGAAAGAGGATAGGTTAGATTATACTAGGTCCATAAAAATGAAGCATTGGAAATTAAAACATTCAAAAAATGGTTCATTTTTAAGGTTAGATGAACTTAGCCTTAAACATATCAACCTAGAGGAAAGAGATCTATTTCCAAACCAAGTGCTCTTGGGGTGAAAAACCCTAATAGCCTAGTAAGGGAATCCTCTTTCCCTAGTATTAGCCATATGTTTTTGGCCCTTGAAGCTATCTTTTTGGAGCCTGGCAATATTCAATAGATAGGTTCATTTTGGGGAAAGAGGATAGGTTAGATGAAAACTCTTAGATTACCTATCATATAGCTTAATGCACTTCTCTTTTTTGTTAGATTAGTTTATTCTTATTGCTTTCATTTCTATTACATTACACAATGTGTTTTCCAAAAATATAAATGTTATTAGTTTAGGGTTAAGCACTTATGTTGTCATAGTTCATTTCAGCACCTTCACACACCTCACTTTCATCCCCTTTATGTCTTTCCCCAAAATGTTTTATTTTTAGGCATAAAGGAGGATTATTGACCATATTATTGATGAAGGAGACATTATAAATTAGCACTATTAACCTGCATCAAAGACCAACATGAAGGAGACATTATACATTGGCACTATTTTATTTTATTTTTATTTCTTTGTCTGGACTTGCATTTGTTTTCCTTTTCTCGTGCTTCCTAGTGCAGCCTTGTTACTTCACTTGATGCATTTTCTCCCTTTGTAGACGACATTGGGTATAATGTACTCCATAAGTGTGACTTATCTCAGCATATTACATTCCTCTTAGTGGCCTGATGCGACGTAGTACATCCCCTATGTTGTGAATCTTCTATACTTTGATCGGTCCTCTTTTAGAAACATTACACAGTATGTTCCCTAAGTCCAAAAGACCAATAGGTGAATGACTTAGAATGCTTTTAGAGCTCATCACTATTTGTAATACTTGGTCCATTACCAACAAAGGGTAATTATCCTTCAGTGATAATTGAATCAAGTTTCATAAATCCATACAATTGTGGATTTCCCCATTCTTTCCTATACTAGAACATTGTTTTCTATCTATTTTGAATGATGGATAGGAAAGATGGTCCTTGCATTAAGCATTTTTTGAATATCATAAATTATAGTACCTGAAACCTTTGGATTATATTTCCCTTTCTTTTTCTTGTGAGGCATAGAAGTTTCCTTGAGGCGAATTTCTTGTTGGACCTCCTTCAGACAAAAAGATTTTAATTCCTCATAATAATAAGCAAGTACATCCATGTAATGCCATAAAAAATTTGTAAACTTATCTTTTTCTTCTATATTCTATGATTTACCAATATTTATCATCTTGGGATCCTCCTTTGTTCCATAATTCAGCTGCTCAACTTTAGTTGAAGAATCAAATCTAGATTTCTCCTGCTTCTTGACATAAAGATCATTTTTTTCAAAATAATCGAAGAGATGACAAACCTTTGGGAATCTTATTCCCTTTTAACTACAATATTTCCTCACTAGTATCGTGATCCACCTCAGAGACTAATTATTTAGAAGAGGAATCACTTCCCTCAAAATACAACTCACTGAAATCTACAGCCTTCTCAAGAAAGACCACAATTTGATGGTCAACATTAAATATTTGTTAATGATCAAAAATTTCAAGAACACTAGGATGGAAACCAACTCAATAGTATATTTGGTTCCTTTTAAGTCTTTGTGTGGGACAATAAGAGTAGATGATACTATTAGAGAATCAACCATATCATTGTATTCCCTTGGAACAACAAGAATATTAAATGCATTAAAACCTTCAATTTCATCCCAAACAAGGTTACAGTAATGCCTTAACCTTTCATTTTTTGTCTAGTACAAAGTCCTTACCTGACAAATGACAACCTCAGCATCACCTTGAGCATGAATATTTGTAATCCCTTTCTTGTATGCAATCTCCACTCCTAACAACAACACCTCATATCTCACAATGTTGTTAGTATTATCAAATTGCAATTTGAAAGAGGAGGGAAAAAATAAATCCTTGTGGGGATACAAAAACTATCCCTACACTATATCTCGTGGATGGGCAACTTCTATGACATTCCATAGTCCAAACATCATGTTGAATCCCTACGATGATAATTTTAAAGTATGTAGTTTCTTCATCTAAAGAGGTATCTTCATCTGAAGAGAGTGAACCATGAGTTACCTTATCTTTGCTTGAATCATTATCTGAAGACTCAGAAGTTTCATCAGTTTTCAAATAATAAGTACAAATTCCATAATATTCAAAAATAATTTGAGATCTAGAATCATAAAATTTCATTATAGAAAACTTAGCTTCCCTTTCTAAAAGTAGTTTTTGTATAACACCCTTGATGGGTATCCTAGCCTCAGACCAATACATATTGACCTTCCCCCAACATCCTTGCAGAAGTTTCATCCCAACTATATCCCATATGAGGCTAGGGCATCAACTACCAAAAATAACATTTTGATCTTCTTATCAGGAAATGCAACAAATGCAAATTGTGCATATTTAATTTTCCTGATTAAGGTAACTTTCTTTTTTTCCATTGAAAAACATCAGCCAAAGGTCTTGGTTAAATTCAAACCCAAAGTGTTAGCCACTTTGGCTGGCATCATGTTGTCAGAGGCACTTAAATCAATGACACAATTACTTAGCTTATAACCATTAACCAATAAGGAGATATAAAATGGATCTATCTTTCCTGGAATAGATAAAGGGATTAAAACCAAATTACTTTGTGAAGGCCTTTGTTTGGGAAAAACTGGGGCATTCTAGGAAGAGTCTTGGCTAGGATGAGTTCATTTATCATTGAAAAACTTAACAAGTATATCAAATTGACCAAGGTTGGGCTAAAGATACTCAAATTCTGATATTTTAACTTTTATCTTCTTTGCATGGTCTATAATGTCAAAGGCTTGATAAAGATTTATCAAAGAAGATGAGATATTTTCATTCTAGGGCTCTGGAATTGGGGTACTAATATTAAATGTAGAAGAAGATGCACGATGATTTGAGGTACTTAATTTCTTACTGCTCATTGTATCTTTTGATTGGACTGGCCCAAAGGAGTCCCCCTCTTATTGATTGTAGCCATTGGACGCAAGGGATCTTTTTCCTTAGTTGCGTCACCTTGTTGATAATTAAGTTGATTTTGTGAGTGAGTGAAAACAAAATAAGCATCATCAAAATTTTCCTCTTCTTGCTCAACTCCTTCATATTGTAAAATCCCAATATTAGAGTCACCAGCCAGATCTAATTCATCCTCCTAAAAGAGATTGGCACCAACCTCTGAAAGATATTTTGATTGATTAATATCTTCTTGCTAAGATTCATAGTATCTCACTATTGTATTTGTAGGTGGAACTTCAAGCACAAGTCTTCCTTGTGGTGCAGGAAGTCTATTATGGTTCCTTGCCAAATTTCCAAGATAATTTGAAGCATTCAGATAAGTTTTCCATGAAATGTCTTTGTATACATCAAAGGAATAAAAGATCCTTGAGAAATTTTTTTTAATAGCTAGGAATTCATTTACTAACTTTTGCACCATAGGATCTAAGGTGCTTGTGGAAGGTTGGGCTAAATATGTATGTCCTTTGTTCCTATTTGATTCATTTCTTATCTTTCCAATGAGGACCAAATCATCCTCAACTTTAATAGCCATTTCTTGAGAAGCTTAAAGTGTGGCTCGATTAGATCATACAAAATAAAACTTACCTCAAGAAACTGTAATAATGAAGAAGCACTTTAAATTGTGAGCTATTGGATGAGCATTGGCTAGAATCCTAGTTGTCAACTTGTTGAATTTTTCCATGAACTCACACATGGATTCATGTGGTTCCTTCTTCATTTGTGTAAGTTGAGCCAACAAGGCATGAGAATCTTCATCAGGCTTGAATATTTCTTTGAAATTGGTTTGAAGATTAGCCCACTTTGTGATAATTCTAGCAACAAGATTACAAAACCAATCATTTTCTACTCCTTGGAGAGTTTCAATGAGTAATATTATTGATACATCTTCATGTTCTATGTTGAGAACTCCATATACAATATAGAATGCAATGATATGCTCATCTAGGTGTTGCTTTCCATCTCTATAGAACTTGGGGATGTTCTTGTGTGATCTTTGAATAAGTTCATGTAAAGGTGGCATCAAATTCAAAGGACCAAAAGTGTTACCCCAAGGACCTTGAGCAACACCTTGAGCTATCATTCTTCCTTGGTTGAATTGAGGGATAATAAACCTTTGAATCGATGTTATAGACAAATCTCTCTAAACACTAGAAGCTTCACTTGGAATAGTTAATCTTACATATGTAGAAGGAAAAATCCTTGTACACTAAAGAGGTGATCTCATTTGTGATGAAAAAGGAACAAAATTAAGTTTATGCAACAATTAAAATGTAGGATCAATATGTCCTTGAGCCCTTTGACCACAACTATAGCTTCTTTCCACCATAATGAAAACTTTGCAAGAGAAGTAGATCAAAAATAAAAGAAATAATTACAAACACAATAATAAACTAGTATACTTCAACCAAAAGCGTGAAGCTATGGTTGTGTATTCATATCCCCAATATAGTCACTAAGAAAATTGTTGGGTGAATGTTTTGTAAATAACTAACTACTTAAAAAATGGTAATTTTAGACACAGTTACAATGATATATTTAAATATATCCTCTCCGAAAGGGGAGGCTCCCTTCTTATTTCTCACTAAAACAATTAGTAACTAACTAGGATTATACACTATAAATAACCATGGGTGTTTTCACAATCCTATTCTCTTATTTCAGAATAGATATTTTTCTCTTAAACAAATTACAATAATACCTCATGATAATTCTAACATATAATTCACCAAAAAATCCTATTTCAAGCAATAACGACCAATATCTACTTGATTTAAATGAAAGAGTAACTAGAGTGATACTAGTGAATGTTGGTAGCTTGAAATCTCTCAAAAGCACGAAGTCTTTTGTTTCCTCCAAACATGATTCATAGAGATATAGAATGAAGTATATTGTAGCTCAAAGTCCTTAACATATTCCACCAAAACATCATAAAAAAATGTTGATGACAACCCACAATCTAAACTCTTTGAATAACTATCAAAGTATACACACAAGAACATAAACTTCAAATATAATTTAATGTAACCCAAATTTTTCAAAATAAAATTTGAATTCCCTTCTAAACAATATGATATCACTCCACGTATTCATCATTTACAAGAAGATTTAATGAGAAGGCCATAAGAAAAATCTCAACACATAACAAAGAAGATCCATGACAAATATTGGATACAATTATATTTCTTTTATTGATTGAAATTTAATTTGCACATTAAACACAAAGTATCAATATGCTTTTGAAATGAGTAGTGCTTCGCTTCAAAAGATAAAAGGTCCCTATTATAAAAGAGCTCCCTAATATATATAGAGAAGAGCCAAGAGATAAAATAGGAAAGCTAAAACTAACCTGAATTATTCAACAACAATCTTAGTCAGATTTGATTTAGGAATTCTATGTTTTTACATGTAATTTTATATTTACAAAAGAAATGTAATATACATCATAAACTAATTACATATTGCATAAGGGAAAATAATGAAAATAAACTAAGTATGGAATGAGCACGTTCCTTCATTCTTCACCATCCTTTTCCAAGAAATCTTCATATTTCTTTAATGCCACTTGAACTTCTAAACTATCTAATCTTGTAGTATGACTGGAGACTACAAGTAATCATGCAATTGATTCCTTGATGGTGATGTAATTTTTCTTGTCTCTTTCATGTACTAGCTTTAGGTTATTCAAAGTAAGCTAAGTTTCCACTAATTTGTCAATAGAAGCTAATGAAAAAGCATCATCTTCAAACTATTTTTGTATTGATGTGGTGAACTCCTAGATAACCATGATAAAGGGAAGATATTTCTGGTTTTCATCAAGAAATCAACAAGGTAGCTCTTTTATTTTGGTGATGAGATCTAAAATTTTATCTTCACCAACCTCTTGAGTTTCCTGTAAATCTATGATTAAATCACTGATGACATTCAACTTATACTTCATGATCTAGCATATGTTGACAAACATTTCTCTATTGGGAATTATCCCAATTTCCTCTAGCACATGAACCTTGAGGGTGAGTTTGAGATCATGGGGGTCCAAAAGTGGCGATATGACAAAAAAGTGGTTGATGACTTTGTTTATCCAAATTTGATGAAATGAAAAAGGTTTATTGAGAAGATTGCCAATTTTCCACCAATATAAGATATGCCTTATTTTGAATTTAATATATAATTATTATTGATTTTTTACATGCATTATGACTAAAGTCCTTATTGATAGGTTGATTTAAAAACATCATTAATTCTCATTTAGTTTCACATTTTTCGAATTTGAAAGATGTGGTGCATTCTATACTTCCCATACTATACATGATAAAAAAATAAAATTTGAATTTCATAAATGGTTGACCAAGTTATGGTGGCTAGACAAACAAGTTTTAATATTTTAAAAAAAAATGAATAAAAAGTTCATAACTAATTATTTACTTTCAAAAATACATCACATCTAAACATTTATCCTCTACTTATTTTTAAAGTTTTTTAAAAAAAATTCTTGTACTTAGGTTAATCAGTCATACATGTGCTTTTTATTTTTTCCCTAAAAATTTAGTACAACATTGAAATTTCAATTTTTTACCAAATAGATTTACTATTTTCTAAAAATGAACTAGCATCCTAGAAACAACATTTAGTTTTCTACAAATTTTGTTGTTATATGTTTTCCAAATTATGCTAATAACCTATTCAATTTTTTATGTCAAGTTGCCTAACTCTGTTTTTCTAAATTTTAATTTCCACTTAAGGGCCTAGTTTAGACCCCCATGGTCTTGCACTTGTAGTGTCAAAAAATGTACTCCTTTACATTTCACACTATGTTTGGGTCCCCTAATTTAAATGGACTTAATTACTCTAATTTCCTAAATTTTGTATTTACAAGCCTAATTAATTGTAATTTTTGATGGGGGGAGTGTGACTTAATTAATGAATTTATCATTATTAAAACCTGAAATGAATAGGTCATGATTATTTAGGTTAGGACCCATTCGCCCTTGGGCAAACGGGTCCCCTTTAGGATCTCAAAACCAAAATCTAAACATGATTTTGGTGGAATCTTAAGGTCCTAAATTCAAGATTTAAGTGTCAGCTTGTAATGTTTAATTTTTGGGAAATTAGAAAATAGTCTATAAAAGAAAGGTCTTTTATCAATTCAAATCCTAGAATTTCAAGAGATCAATTCCTAAATCTAAGATTATTGTAAAAGGTGTTCAAGGATTTCTCAAGTATTTTTTGTAGCAATCAAGATCTGAAGCATCATGTCAAAGTTGTCAAGCATCATGCATGTTTTTGAGCTAACATTGTGATGTAGGTTTCAAGCTTCAAATCAAGATTCAAGCATCAAGATCTTATCATCAATCAAGCCACTTCATGCAAGATCAAGACCTTGGAGAGATCTACTAAGTTGTAGTCCTTGAAGGGTTTCAAAACAAGATTTTGGTGAGTTGCAACATAGTAATTGTTCATTCATCATTCCTTTCATGTTTCACTATTTCAATTAAAGGTTTAATTACCAAAATGGGTTTTGACCAAGGAAAACCCCCATTCACCAAAATAAAATAAAAAATACCTCTTTTGTTTTTGTTGCAGATCTTAGGTTGAAAAAGTATTCAAGATTCATCAAGGGAGAAAATTTGGAAAAGTTAAAGTTGCAAAAGTTGTCAGATTTGTCATCAAGCCACGAAAACTCACTTTCATAAATTATTTCTGACTTTTTGAATGTGAAATCCAGAGAATTAGGGAGTATAGACATAGGAGCAAAGGACCCAAAAAGAAAATTTAGAGAGCCCTACAAAGACCCATTTTCCCTAAGGTGAATCTGTCCCAGAAGACACTCTACAACAAAATTTTGGTGAAAGATGCAAAAATAATAAACCATCTCAGATCTACCTAAAATTTGTAGGTTCTAATAGATGAAGGTCTAATCTTGTGATTCCAAGTGTTGTATTACATTTTCTAGCTAATTTACTATTTTTAGTCTTTCTCCCAAAAGTGTCATTTCAACAAGACTGTCCCATCTTAGATCATAAGGAAAACAACAAGATTTGCTTCAATGCTGACTCACCTAAGGGTTGAAATTCAACCTTGGCTCAAGAGATCTCTTTTTCCTAATGAAATAGAGGAAAATAGGTTCATGATACCCCATTTTCTCCTTTCTATGTATAGTAAAATTGGTGAACCCCTCATTTTAAAGAAGAACCTATTTTTCTATGTTTCAACACTGACCCTTGAGATCCTTCATCTTTTTGCAAGCTTCGAAACATTTTTCTATTTCTTGTTGATTATGTGAAAGTGTGTCAATAGTCTGACTCAAATTTACCCTTATATTTCCCATATTTCTAATTCCTTCCTCAAAATATTTCAGCAGTTGTGCTCCTTGGGCCAATATTCTAACAATCCATTCTATAACTACTTTTCCTTGTACAAGTGTCCTTTCATCTTTCTAATGATAGGGTCTTCAATGCTTGTACGATAAAGCTCAATAGAATTAGAAGATTGAGTAATCTTTTGAAGCACAAAGGTAATTTGTTCAATGTTGGCCTTATACTGATCCTTGATTTTCTTTTCTAGATCAAAATTCTCAATTATAGAAGCCAATGCTAGTTGTTCATCTTCTTTTGCACTTTCATGTATCCTTTTTCCAAGTTGTATCCTTGTGATAGAATAATCAGAATATTCTAACTCTTCTGTAGTTTTACCTCAGGAGGTTGTGCAACCTCAACATATGTATAGCATACTTTATCTACCAACACCCTTGAGAGAGTATTTGGCTACTTTGTAGATTTTGTCTTTACTGGCACCAACTGAACAAAATCAGTCATCAAGATATATGGCTTGCTTCTTTATTTTCTATGTTTGTGAGGCCAACCAAGGGGGGATAGGATAAGAACCTTCTCTAGAACCCATCATCATTGTTTGAGTAGATGTCATTTTACCCACAATGGTGTTAGTCACAAGTGGTGGAGTTTAATTTTGAATAGCCATAGGTATCTCCACACTTGGTGTATTTTATGCAATTTCAACCATAAATTTATCTCAGATTAAGTAGACACGTCAAAAAAAGGAGAAGATAGACTCAGAAAATTAGGTTAGGAGCCAAAAATAGACCTCAAGGTTTGGGATGAATGAATTGATTGAATTGAAATGGTAGTGGAAACAAAAAATAACAAGGTTCGAAACAAGACTAGTAAAGGGTTGAGATTGTTCAATTGAAACAACATGAGGAGTGGAAATTGGAAAAGTGGTAGTGATAGGGGAAGAAGAAATGACAGTCTTTTGGAGCATCCTCATGTGGTAACTCTTGTACTTCTTCATCCAGAATATTTTTTGCTTGTTCTTAAACTTAAGCTAACACTTCTTCTATAAGAGTTGATGGCCCTTCTACATCTTTTCTTTTACCCCTTTCATTATGAATTTGATCTTAGGCATAGGGGTTCTACTTGTACCTAGCACATTACCCTTATTCTTTGTTCTAATTTCTTATTTTTTCCTAGCATGTCCCTAAGTTTCGTTTCCCTCAGATTTAGTATTAAAATTATTCAATCTTATGTCCCTTTCCTGTAACCAAACATAAGTGTTAGCAAGAATGGGTTGGAATATCTCCCTGATGGAAATTATTTCCTCTTTTGACCATTGAATGGGAGAAAGAGGGGTTTCGGGAATATTATTTCTCTCACAAATAGGATCTAGTATGTTATCTCCATGCTCCATGTCTTTTGGAATGTCTACCAGATCTAGATTTACAATCTTCCATAAGGTAAGCTGACAATAGTCTAGATTCCTTATGTCCTCCTTTGTCCTATAATTTATCCATATTTCATCCACTATGTATGCATGGGAATAGCTCTTCTTGAGCTTATCTTCCATTCCTCCATAGTTTAAATAAAGTCTCCTTTTGTATATCTTCATCGTGACCCACTGCATCTCTAATTTCATGGCCTTAGCTTTGGGAGATGTTGTGATAGAGTATCTGCCTATTGTGAGAGGAAACTTGAAACCTAGCTTGTGAGATTTTACTTGTCTAGTATGAACTGCCATGATTTATCTACACATATCCATGAGGACTATCTTATCACTCAAATACCTTTAAATCATATATAGATATCTGACAAAGATCCCAAATCACATGTATGTGAAGGTGGGAAATTGTAGGAACATACAAAAAATTTATTGACCACTGCCCATGTTTCATCATACACTCTCCTTTTCTCAAGTTCCATGTCAAACATGTAGAGATATGGAGAAAAGAATGAATTATTGACCCTCCTAAAATGTTGAATAATTTTCTTTAGGACCAATTGGGAGTAATATTGATAAACTAGCACATGCCTCCTATCACCCTCTGATGTCAATCGTGGAAATTTCCACATTGACACGAAAACATAAACCAAGTATGAAGTCATATCAAATCTCAATGAGGTGGGAAATTTTATAAGTTGATCATGAATTGCATCACTTATTTGTTGACCCCAGAATATTTTTTGTTTCCTCTTCATTATGACATGAATATAAAAGTACATCCACTCTTGAAAATTGCAAGAGTTAGGTGATCCCTTAACCCTACAGAGAAGTGTAATCAATTCATTTACTTCCTCACTGAAATCAATGTGAGGGAAGCTCTTAGGCCTATAAGGAAGCTAAGGTAGTGGAAAAAATTCCTACACTAACCTTGAGATGAGAATAATGCAAAATTTTATAGATCTTTTACAGTTACAAAAAATTAAACACAAATATCATGCATACCACAATGCAATGATTTATGTGGGGAAAAATCTTTCAGGAGAAAAAATCAACACTCCAAAATCTACCCAATATATTTCTTAGAAATCAAAAGATTACAATATACTTGCAAAGCAAGCTTCTCACAGGAGTATCACCACCAGATATCAAGAGACAACCTGACCGCTATCAGACTCTCAAAATACACCATTGTCTACATACCTCCCACCCACTTATAAAAATATTTTTGGAACCTTCTAGAATTAGGGTTTTACAAGGTCATTTTTTAGTTGACATGTTGACAAAAAAACCTTGATGTGTCAACAAGAAAAATTCTTGACATGTCAGCAAAAAAAAAATTGGGTCATTGCCCTGAACCCCATGTCTTGTTACAAGTGTATAGTATTTGCATGATCAGTCTCCAAATACCAGCATACATTATATCAATAAATTGTATATAATTTCAAGGTTGAGGCATATTTTCCCAACAAATCTCCCACTTTTCAAACACCTTGCAAGGACAAAAAAAGTGTGTCATCATTATCTCTAATTTCTAGGGGTCGAAATGCCCATAGTCTTTGAACACCATCTGAACTTCTCTATTCTCACAATCTTAGTTAAATAATTAGAAACATTAAGCAATGTCTCTACCTTAACTAGCTTCACCCTGGCATCTTTAACCATATCTCTAACAAAATGATACTATACATCAATGTGCTTGGTCCTGGCATGAAATTTTGGGTTCTTGGCTAGACATATCACACTCCGACTATCACAATAAACTGTCACTACACCTTGTTTTATTCCAATATCTAAACACAATCTATTAAGCCAAATGGATTATTTACAAGAATGAGTAGCTTCCATATACTCTGCTTCAGTAGTGGATAAAACAACCACAACATGTCACTTACTCATCTAACTAATTGCACCACCAAATAAAGTAAACACATAAGCACTGGTGGACCTTCTTCTATCAACATCACTTGCCTAGTCTGAATCCACATAACCATGAATATTAAGGGAAATCTTGTATTTATTCAAATTACTATGATAACATAAGGAATAATTTGAGGTGTCGTGCAAATATATGAAAACTCTTTTAACTGCATCCCAATAAACTCTACCAGGATTAGACATATATCTAGAAATAAATCCCATTGCTTGGGAAATGTCTAGTCTAGTAAAAACATATCATACATCAAACTTCCAACTACACTCTAATAAGGCACTTTTCTCATGTCTTCCATCTTTGATGGAGATGTTGGACAATCTGAAATAGATAACTGTGTTCCAACTGAAATAGGAACACACAATGGTCTACAATCCTTCATACCAAACCTCTATAAAATTGAGTTGCCATACTTGCTTTAGCCAAGCCATAGCTTTCTATTCACTCTATCTCTTTTAATTTCCATCCCAAGAATGTGTTTCATTGCACCAAGATCTTTCATTTCAAATTTAGCAAAATGTTGAGATTTTAGTTCTAAAATCATACCTTTCCCTCTACCAATAAATAACATATCATCAACACATAATGCAATAAACATGAAATTATCACCATCAGTTTTATAATAAATACAACGATCTCATTTAGAACACTCAAATCCCAAACTCAACACATATGTATCAAATTATTGGCACCACATCCTAAGACTCTGTTTTAAGCCATACAAAGATTTCTTCAATTTGTAAACCAACTTACTTTTTACCTTTCACCACATAGTTCTTCGGCTATGTCATATAAATATCCTTCTCCAAATCACCATGAAGGAAAGTAGTTTTCACATCCATTTGATCAACCTCTAAATCATAAGCAGTAGCAATAGAAAGAAAAAATATAATGGATGTCATTTTTGCAACAAGAGAAACTATCTCACCATAATCAACACCCTCAACTTGAGAGTAACCCTTCGTAACCAATCTTGGTTTGTACTTATCAATACCTCCATCTGAACCAATATTTTTCTTGAACACCCATTTACAACCAACAGGTTATCATCCTTCAGGCAATGGTACAAGATACCATGTATCATTATTTTTCGAAGATGTCATTTCTTCATCCATATCAATCTTCCTGGATTCTTCATCATGCATACCTTGTGCCTCTTCTATAGATTTGGATTCATCCATGTTAGTATTCAAAGAATAAATATATCTTAAATCATAGTGAATACATTTTAGGTGGTTTTCTATCCTTGGGCCTCGATTCAACTCTCTCAAGTGTAGAAGGAAATTGAATCACATCCTATTTACTTTTTTTTGGCTGCAATATAACACAAGAAGGTTTAGTTTCTCTAAAAATAACACTTCTACTATGTATTACCTTTTGTGCAACAAGATCCCAAATCTTGTATCCTTTCACACCATAACGATATCCAATGAAGATACATTTCATAGCCTTGTTCTCCAACTTTGTTCACTTCTCCTTTGGCATATGTGCATATTCCTCACAACCAAAACATCTAACATGTCTTAATGAAGGCTTGCGACCCGATCATGCCTCTATAAGTGTCTTATCAACAAGAGCTAATCTAGGAGACCTATTAATCAGGTAACAAGTAGTGGAAATAGCTTCAACCCACAACCTTTGTTCTAGGCTAGCACTACTCAACATACTCCTAGCCTTCTATATTAGTGTCATGTTCATTCTTTCTTTAACTCCATTCTATTTTGGAGAATATGAAGTTGTCTACTATCTATGAATATCACAATCTTTACAAAATCTATCAAATTATTTGAGAAAAATTTATTGTCATTATGAGTCCTCAAATATTTTATTTTCTTTCCAATCTACAACTCAACCATTTCTTTAGATTCTTTAAATCGACTAAAAACTTCAGATTTACTCTTTACAAAATATGCACATGTCCTACTATAATCATCAATAAATGAAACATTTAATATGTGGATTTACCAATTGGAGGAAAATTTGCATGACCAAATACATCAGAATGAATAAGATCCAATACACCACAATATTTATGAGAACTCAAGTAAAATTGAATGTGGTTTTATTTTTCATAAATGCAATGCTCACAAAAATCAAATTCTAGATTACAATCAGAAAAACCTTCAATAAGTTTTTTATTTTTCAAGGTCCTTAGACCCTTTTTTTTTAATGAGGCCAAGTCTCTAGTGCCATAGCACATTTTTATCTATAGATAAATTTGTCTCAGAGGAAAAAGCACCCTTGGGTACCCAAAATCCATGACCATCTACTGAAGGTGAAACCCTCACTTCTTCTAAATACTTTCTTTTCACATAAGTACTATTGCACTCAATAATGCATCCATCAAGCTTATATGATGTCCCATATCTAACACCTCTAGCATTCATCATAGCACCTCTAACCATCTTGCATCCTGCATCAGAAAATACTACTTGCACACCTGCATCTATTAGTTTTCTCATGGATAAAAAATTTTGTGCTAATTCAAGGATATGCAACACACCATTAATCTTTTTTATTCTACCATCAAGAAACCCGATTTTAAATCTACCATAGCCACCAATGTCTAAATGAGAATCATCACCCAAGTACACCTTACCTCCATCAAATTATTCATATTCATGAAACCAATCTCTATTAAAGGTCATATGAAAAGATGCATCTAAGTCAATTAGCCATGCATCATTACTTGCATGAGTTTCCAAAGCTACAATGAATGTGTCACCATCTTCCTTCTCAAACTCGGAATCAAAATCAAATTTCTTCTATTTCTTCTTTGCATTCCTTACGTACATGTCCAGGCTTACCACAATTCCATCAAATAACTATGGACTTTCCAGGAGATTTAGATCTCCCCTTAGACTTGGATTTTTCATGCTTCTCATTCTTCTCGCCTTTTCCCTTAGGTAATCCAAAAACATTTAGGGTCTCCTTGGGAGTGATGGATACCTTCCTCCTCATCTCTTCAGAAAGAAAAGAACCCACCACATCTACAATCTTGAATATAACAAAAGTACTCCCAATAGCCATAACAAGAGAATCCCATGAATCAGGCAAAGAACAAAGAAAGATCTGGCATTTCTCTTCCTCATCCATTTTGACACCAACTGATCCCAATTGAGCCACCAACATATTGAATGCTTCTAAGTGGTTTGTGATTTTTCCACCCTCTTCCATTCTCAAGGAAGACAACTTCTTCCTCAAGAATTTAATCTTGTTCACTAAATATTTGGCCTAATACATCTCACCAAGCTTATTCCATAGTTTTTGTGTAGAGGTCTCTTCATGGACATTAATTAAAATAGAGTTTTCAAAGCACAATCTGATTAGACCCTTGGGTTTATGGTCCATAACATCATATTGAGCAGGTTGAGTAAGATCTATAGGCCTTGAAACATTTTCATCAAAAACATCCCACATATCTCAATCTATCAACAGATCGTTCGTCTTTATCTTCCACATCTAAAAATTATTTCCAAAAAATTTCTCCACCTCTATTCTCCTTGATGAGCTTGTCATCTGAAAATTCTTGCAACATGATCACAAAGTTTCTTTTTCACAAGCTTCCACTCAAATCTAGATTAGTTCAAAAAACCTAACAACCCACAACTGAAACCAAAGGTGATCAAGCTCTCATACCACTTATAAGGAAGGTAAGGTAGTGGAAAAACTTCCTACACTAACCTTGAGAGGAGAATAATGCAAAACTTTATAGATCTTTAACAGTTACAAAAATTTAAAAATTAATAAACACAAATATCATGCATACCACAACACAATGATTTATGTGGGGAAAACCCTTTCAGTAGAAAAAACCCACACTCCAAAAGCTTCCCAATATATTATTTAGAAATTAAAATAATACAATATACTTGTAGAGAAAGCTTCTCATCGGAGTATCACCACTAGAGATCAAGAGACAACCCAACCACTATCAGACTCTCATAATACACCACCATCTACATACATCATACCTGCTTATAACAAGCTTTTTGGAACCTTCTAGAATTAGAGTTTTACAGCCTGTCATTTTTTATTTGATGTGTTAATGGAAAAACCATGGCATGTCAACAGAAAAACCTTGATGTGTCAATGGAAAAATCCTAGGTATTTTTACAAGTGTACAGTATTTGTATGATCAATCACCACATACCAACATACATTCTATCAATAAATCTTATATAATTGCATGGTTGAGACATATTTTCCCAACAAGTCCATTTTGAAATATTTGGTCTTCATCTTTTTAACCACCTTGTATCGATTTCCTTCTTACACATGTCTAGATCCTCATCATTTAATGAGCTTGTTCATTCTTAATGGTAAGATCAACAATGTATGTACATAAATGCTTGTAAAGTGGAAGATCTTGTCAAAGAACTATGCATCTAGTCTTATGATCGCATTCCCATCGGGATCCCTAACACTTTTGGATTCCTTGTGATAATGAGTTGTCATGGCTAGAATGAAATAAAGATTTTTTGCCGCTATTGGAAATGCAGCCACCAATTAGATATTGCTCTCCACAACACATACCATTCTTGAATCCAAAGGCTACTTTTTTGTCCTCTCCAAACACTCAGACATATCAACCTGTCATATCTATGTGTTTTTGATCTCATCAATGTTTGAAGAAATAGAGGTTGTTGCAAAAACCTCTTGATATTTGAACTTCATGGGTTTCTTTCTTGGTGATGGATCAGACATTTGTGGGTTAGTTGTATGGAAATTGAATCATTCATACCCTTTCAAGAATCTGAGTATCAATTTCTAAAATAGCATGCAAGAAAAACTACAAAAAAAACAACATTTTTCCTAGTGTTAGAGAATTTGCAAGATTTTGTGCAATGGAGGGAACAAATTGAGCTTCTACATGTGCTTAGTGGTTCAAATTTAGTGGCATAGAAATTTTGTGCTCCTACATGGTGGTAGGGTAAAAGGATGTAAGGACAAGGAAAAATCTTGCCCTTACATGGGACATGAGTGTTTGAATGCAAAGGAAAAAAAATGTTGCACCATTGCATCAAGGTAAAACATGTTCGATGTAAGGGTAGAGAAAATATCCACCCCTGCATGGGGAATGATCATTCAAATGCACAAGTAAAGAAAAACTATGACTTTACACATGTTAATGCAAATTTGTAAGGATGCAAGTCAGGTTTCAAACCCAACATGCATCTTGGGTGGGTACTAAATAATTAACATGTCATTCAAGGTTGAAACCATGACATACATGGGAAGGTCATAGCCTTCACATGCATCTACGATAAAATTCCATATGGTTGTATACATGTTGGAAGGTCGATTATGTGTTGGTTGGGGTTTAAATCCCAACCAATATCTTGAAAGTAAAGCAATGTGAAAAATTGAGGATGGTTAGGGTTTAAACCCTGACCAACATCCTATGAACTTTATGTGGTATAAAGTGATAGATAAGTCCTGAGATGCACATGATTCATGGTAATGGTTGTTGATTTCAACACATATCAGGGTTTGACAAAATATGTGGAAACAAGAGTTTATTCAAGTTGAAAATCAGCATGACTACATCCCTTTTTCAAACTACAAAAACTATGTAAGGACATTGATTTTTAGTGCTAGTGCATGTTCAAGAAAACACTAACAAGCTAAAATCGAAGGATTTGGTAAATTTTTAACCACTCACAATTTCTAAAAAGGAAAAAACTTAATCACTCAAAATGTCTTTTCGAGGGATCAGACCATGCATGAGGGAAAGTATAATTTTCCTTTTTTTACATGCTTAGAGGGTGTGGGTTATGGAAACAAACAAGTTTTTTCAGGGCTATCCCACGAATTGAGCATGCTCAATTCATGGGATAACAATTCACAAGATTTATCTGTTTATTCTTATAGGATTGGTGTTCTACTTGTTGGGCTAGTGCTCAATTCATTTTATTAGGGATTTGTGTGTCCTATAGGTTAGTAGCTACAAATAAAATAAGGGATTGGTATCTCTATTAGTTTGGTTCCTACTTCATATTGTAAAATTCACTTCTATATTTTTGCATGTTGGATTTGGATAGTAGATCCAAGAAGATATTCTCACTGTGGTTTTCTCATCTTGGGTTTCCACATATATCTAGTGTTCAATTGTGTGAATGTGTACTCAATGCTTCATTAGTAGTAGTGAAGATTCAAGTTGCATGATCTAATATTTTGAGTTAAAGTTAAGAGTTTTGAATTGATTAGATCTACTTATTCACCCCCCTCTCAGTAGATTGTGTGGCCTTCAATTGGTATCAGATCCAAGTTATTTTGAAGAATTATAACAACTTAAGGTAGTTTATGGATGACACACTCAGTTTCTCAAAAAGGAATGTCTACAAATAAAGCACCAATCTTTGATGGATCTGGGTATGTGTAAGATCATGATGGACCAAAAAATGGCGATATGTAAGTGAGATAATGGCCCATGTGGATGACGACTTTTTTTAACCCAAAATTGATGAAACGAAAAGGGTTTTTAAAGGAGATTCTAATCTTTCCACTAATAAAAATTATGCTTTATTTTGAATTTAATAAATAATTATTATTAATTTTCTATTTGAATTATGACTAAAGTCCTAATTGATAGGCTGATTGAAAAACATCTATAACTTTCAAACGGTATCACATTTTTTGAATGCAAAACATGTGTCACATTCTATGCTTCGCATACTATAGGATTAAAAAAAAATTGAATTTCATGAAGTGTTGACCAAGTGAAGGTGGTCAGACATACGAATTTTATATTTTTTAAAAGTTGTAATAAAAAATTCATAATTGATTATTTACTTGGAAAAAAAATACAAAAAAATATGCATCACATCGGGACATGAGTCCTCTACTTATATCTAAAATATTATAAAAAATTATTATCATTTTATTGTGGTTAGGGTGGTCACACAGACACCTACTTCTTATTTTTCCCTGAAATTTAAGTACTCCTGCATTGAAATTTCAAATTTTCACCAAATAGATTTTTAATTTTTAATATAAACCTAGTAGTTTAGAAACTAAATTCAATTTTCTATAGATTGTATTCTTACATATTTTTAAAATAATATAGATAACTTATTCAAATTTTTACATCAAGTTTCCTAACTCTGATTTTCTGAATTTTAATTCTCACTTAAGGGCCTCTTTTTTCCATGATGATCTTGCACATACCCATCTAATTATGCATTTTGGAAAGTTAGGATGGATTCCTACTTGATGGCTCTAAGAATTGATATATGGATATCCTTTATAGAGGGATATGAGATTCTTGGAAACCCTCCTAGGGATTAATCTAGAAAAAAGGCCTTTGAAACTAATGCTAAGACAAGGATATTGCAAGAACGAAAAGAATAAAGGTGTTGTGCAAATATTGTTGGTATTATCATTGATGTCAACCCATCAACTTGTTATCTACTAGTTGTTGTTGGTTGTATATGTCGAGGATATTGAGAATATTATAATAAAGATATGTTGCATGTTTCTAGTGGTTGCTCTAGATTTTTATCTATATTTTCTCCTATGGTTGTGTGGTTTAGTTATATTGTTAATGGTTGTTAATAGATGTTATATCATTCTTGGTTTTTGATTCATTGTACAGTGCAAGTTGTGTTCACTAGTTGTGAACTATGGTTTTCTATGGTTTTGGTTGAGGTTTGGGAGAAATGTTGTTGGTCCAGATTTCTCTTTGATGAATTATTATGACTTGAAATTCTAACATTTTTTTCCCCTGATTCTATTGAAGATAGTTTCGGCATTTTCAAGATTCATGCTTAATGGTTCTATGTGTTTTACACTAGTTTGGCCAACCTTGTGTGAAATACTACTTTCGAGATTGATGAAGTGTGTTGGATCTTTTTGGGTCTCTTGAATCATGTGTTTGGGTCACCCTCATTCTAATTCCACCCTAGGATGTTTTAGTGCCAACCTAATTTGAATTTGAATTTGGATGGCCGACTTTAGATATGTTTCAAAGTTGAAGACGATATAAATGCAAGATGAGTTAATGGTGAATATGATACAAAAGCAAAGAAGAAGAGAGATAAGAGAAAAGAGGAAGTGTGGTCTTGTGCGAAATTGATTCTATTCAGTGAGTGTGTATGTTGACAATGTGTCAGATCAATGTGAATCTTAGTGTTGAGTTTCTAGATGTAGTGATCAGAAAGTGAACTCTACAATTCATGCATGTGTGTGAATAATTGTGGTGGAATCCATTGTTGCATTGGGATTTTAGTATCTCTATAACAAGTCTTCTTTTTCTTCTTTGTATCTCTATGGTAGTGAGCCCTCTAAGTTGTAGTCCTATTGGACAGTGAGTCCTTGTTCCAGGAAGTGATCCTTGTTTTAGGTAGTGAGCCTTTTGTAATCGGTTTTGATATTCTCTATCTAGTGTGATTTAATCCTCATCATGGTATTTTCCTTATTGGGTTTTCCATGTAGATTATCTATTATTATTGTGTTTATGTGTTGGATTTAATTTTTTGCATTGACATTTGATGATTAATCATTTAAGGAGTATTCAAAATTGGTTCTGGTGATTAAGTTAAAGGTTTAATTTTGTGACAACTGATTTAACCCCCCCCCCCCTTTTAATTGTATTATTCAATAATTAGTATCAGATCTTGGTTCCTTGGTGAAGAGCTTAACCACTTGAGGAAGGTCTGGGATGGTTGGAAAAATGGTTTATGATTATCTGAGGCTTGATGAAACTAATTATCGTATCCAGAAAGTATTGATGGAAGAATATATATAGTATTGTAGATATGATGTGGAGAAAGCTTACAAGAATCCTTACACTCCTCCTGCTAATGCTCTGAGTACACCTGAAGAAAGCAAAGTGCATGAAGCAAAAAATAAAGTGAAATACATCTTGAAGAATAGTTTGGTACACTCTGAGTTGATTAAGGTCTAGAATTTGAACATGGCTAAGCAATTCTAGGATGCTTTAGAAAGAGTGCATGATGGTGATGAAAGAGTTAAAGAGGCAAAATTATAGAATTTGGAGACATAGTTTGATATTCTACACATGTTTGAAGATGAAAATGTTAAAGCTTCTGTATAGAGATTGGATGAGATAGTGGCTGGTATGTGAGGACTTGGTGCTACTATTGATGAAAATAGGATTGTAAAGAAGATTTGCATAACCTATCTTGATGCTTACAGTGAGATGGTGAGTTCTACTGGGTGATCCCACAATATTGGTTTACAATTTTTGGGAAAACTGGACACTGAACTAATTTTTTTTAACTAAATCTTCACTTTCAGGCTCCTATAGCGGTGAAACCGTGAGGAATTTGAAGATGATGCAAACTAGTGATTTGTGAAGTTTTGTCTATAGATTCTAAATAAAAAAATTTCAAATTTTTGGAATCAGACTGCACTTTTTTTTCATCTCCTTTTGTCAGTAAACAACATTTTTAAGGAGTGATGCTCACCGTATACAATATAATTTTTTTTGTATGAATGATAAAATTCTAATTTTTTTGAATTTAGATTTGTAACTATGATATCTAACCAGTTCATTTGGTTTCATAGTGTTTTATGAAATATATTTAAATCCTTAATCAAGTTTTGAAGTCAAACCAATTACAATTCAGACATAGGCGGACTATATACAGCATAAATTTTCCTGTATGTATCAAAATTCAAAAAAAAAATATTGGATCAAAGACATCAATACCCAACTTGAATATATTTTTCAAAATTTTATTTTCATAATCTACTATTTTTCCACATGTGCAGAACAGAGAGCTTGATTTTTGGTGAAAAACCTACATTCACATGAAATAAAAAACAAATATAATAATCAAATTTAATTTAATTAAAATTATACTTTTTTGGAAACTTATAATAAGGAATACATACTTACAAAAAATAAATTTTAAATGAAATCATTTGATCCCCCAAAAGGTAAGTCAAAAGTGGTTTTTTATCAGCATTTTGATAGGTGTAAAGGAGACTGTGTTACAGGTATGGTTTAAATCTAGTGGGGTTATATCTAAGGGGGCTTGGTCTAAGGTGGTTTGATCAAACTCTCTTCAATTGGAATCCTTTAAATGGAACTTTTCAAGGCTTAAATCATTATATTTTCTAAAAATATGTGATTTCAGTAAAAATCAGGATCTCCCAGAAAGTGTAAACTACTATTGTGGCAACACCCTATTGAGAAGACTATAGATTATAAGACCTGTAATAAAGATCTACTGCTAGGATTTTTGGCATCTTATGAGATGAGGAAGCCAAATCTAAGGAATGAAAGAAAATCAGAGATTGTTTTTAAAGCTACAAAAGCTGAAGTTCCAGATGAAGAGAAATTTGTAAGAAGGATGAGGAAAGGATCCAGTAAGTATGAAGGTAATTTCCTCTTTAAATGATCTAGTTGTGGAGAAATAGGTCATTATGCTACAAAGTGTCTGGAAAGATCTAAAAGGAATAAACAAAAATATGAGAAAGAAAAGAAAGGAGGGAAGATTAATAGAGCTTACTATGTGAATTGGAATGTTAGTACATCTGATGAGGATTCAAAATATGAAGATCTTGATGACAATAAATTCTTGTTCTTGGTGATTAAGGATGAACCTACTTTTGCTAATTCTAAAAAATAAGTTATAAAAGTAAATTTTTTAAGCTTGAGAAATATGATGGAGGCTTGGTTATGTTTGGAGATGATATTGGTGCTAAAATATATGGGATAGGTTCAGTAACTTTTGATGGAAAGCATCATACTGACGATGTTTACTATGTTAAGGGTTTAAGGCATAATTTGTTCAGCATTGGTTAGATGTGCAAAAAAGGATGTGATCTTGTGTTTGAGGATGAGAAATGTGAGATACGAAAAGGATCTAGAACATTGATTGCTACAACAAAGAAATTTGAAGGGAATATCTATCAACTTAAGGGTGTTGATGGATGGTGTTTTATGACTTAAATTAATGAAAGTTGGTTATAGCATAGGAGAATGTGTCACATGAATTTCGATAACTTGTAAAGGATCGATGATGTTCAGGCCATGAGATATTTACCGAGAAATACAAATCCTGTTAATGTTATTTGTAGGAATTGTCAGTTTGGAAAGAAAGCAAGAAATCACTATAGATCAAAGGAATAATCTACTATTGGACTATTAGGTTTAGTTCATACAGATCTCTTTGGTCCTACAATAGTGAGAAGCTTACTTGGTGAAAGGTACTTTATACTTTTAATTTATGATTATTCTAGATACACATGAGTTACATTTCTTAGCGAGAAATCAGATGCAGTAGATAGGTTCGAGGCATTCAAAGCAATGGTTGAAAATGAAGTAAAATTAGAGATAAAATGATTAAGGTCTAACAGAGGTGGAGAATTCATCTCCCATGAGTTTAATATGTTTTGTGAAGTGTATGGAATAAAATTATAGTTATCTTCTCTAAGAAATCCTCAGCAAAATGGAGTTGTTGAAAGGAAAAATAGAACAATTCAAGAAGCTGCTAGGTCAATGATTACTGAGGCTGCTTTACCAAAATTTTACTGGAAATAAGCTATTCATACTTTTTTTTATGTATTCAATCGAGTTCAAGAAAGAGAAAAAATTACAAAGACTCCCTATGAGCTATGGCATGGAAGAATTCCTATTGTTAAATATTTCAAGGTATTCAGAAGCAAATACAAATGTTATATCAGAAGAGATGAAACTTTGAGAAAGTTTGATGCAAGAAGTGATGAAGAATTTTTTCTTGGATACTCTACTAAAATCAAGGCATAGAAATGTTTCAATAAAATACTGAGAGAGATTGTAGAAATCTCGAAAGTGAAGGTTTATGAGACAATGAATAATTCTATTGATGTTGATGGATATATATCTAATGAACATGATTGTGAAAGAATAGAAGAAATTGTGGAAGATTAGGAGAAATATGAGCAAGAGAAGAAGGATGAACAAAATGAAAGAGAAGAAGATGCTCTATTGATGTCCCCTAGGACACCTAGATATGTACAAAGGAATCATTCAAAAAGTTAGATTATTGGAGATAAGACAAAAGGTGTGTTAACTAGAAGCAAAGCTACTATTGAAGTGAATTTATGTTTACTTTCTGAGATAGAACCGAAGAAAATAAGTGAAGATTGTAAAGATGAACATTGGAAGGAATGAATGAAAGAAGAATATTTGTAGATTGAGAAGAATCAGACTTGGGAATTGGTCCCAAGACCGATAGATAAAAATATCATTGGATCGAAGTGGGTATTCAGAAATAAGTTGAATGAGAATGGAGAAGTGGTCAGAAACAAAGTAAGGCTTGTGTGTAAGGGTTACTCACAATTAGAAGGCATAGATTTTTAGGAAACTTTTGCTCTAGTGGAAAGAATGGAAGCTATAATGATTTTCTTGTCACTTGATGCTTATAAAGACTTTAAGGTCTATCGGATGGATTTCAAGTCAGCATTTTTAAATGGCGAGCTAGAAGAAGTCTATATGGAACAATTGAAAGGATTTCAGTTGATAGATCAATTGGATATGGTGTGTAGATTGAAGAAATATTTATATGGGTTGAAGCAAGATCCTAGAGCTTGGTATGCAAGGTTAGATAAGTACTTGATTCAACAAAGATTTAACAAAGGTACGGTAGATACTAATTTATACTTTAATATTGAAAATGACAAAATCTTGATTTTAATTGTATATGTTGATGATATTAACTTTGGAGGAAATGAAAATATGTGAAAGATGTTTGCGGAAGAGATTTAGAAAGAATTTGAAATTTCTATTTCTAGGGAGATGAATTTCTTTCTTGGGATATAGATTAATCAAACAGAGAAAGGAATTTTCATATCACAGTCTAAGCATGTGAGAGAGATGTTGAGGAAGTTTGGGATGGATGGTTCCAAAATGGTAAGTACTACTATGGTGATTGGTTACAAATTGGGTAAAGATGATAATTCACCTAAGGTTGATCAAATCAAGTATAGATCTATGATCTTGGTGGACTATTATAATTGACTACTATTACACCGGATATCATGCATGTTATCTATTTTGTGGCTAGATTTCAAGAAGATCCTAAGGAAACACATGTTGTTTTTGTTAACAAAATATTCAGATATTTGAATGGCACTTTGGATTATGGATTGTGGTATCCTAAATATACTGACTTTACACTTAGTGCCTATACAAATGCAGATTGGGAAGAATGTATAGATGATAGAAAGAGTAAAAGTGGTGGTGCATTCTTTCTTGGATGCAGATTGTTGCCATGGTTGAGTAAAAAGAAATATTTAGTCTCTTTGTCTACTAATCAAGCTGAGTATATTGTTGTTGCATCTTGCTATACACAAGTTAGATATGGATGAAACATACATTGAAGGAAATCACAATATTATATGATGATCCCATTTCTATTTTCTATGATAATACAAGTGCAATTAACATTTCTAAGAATCTAGTGATGCACTCAAGGATGAAGAATATTCTAATGAAGGATCAAATTGCTAATATTTTCATGAAGGCTCGTCCTAAAGATAATTTTGAGTATCTCTAGGAGAAGTTAGGGGTTATTGCCCCTCCTTTATTGAACTAGATGCATATGGAGATGCATCATTCTAGTGGATCTAGGGATCTATCTTTCTTCTAGACTAATGTTTTGGTGGCTACCTCTCAAGGGGAGTAGGTAGTATTAGGTGTTGTCATTGTGTGTATTTTATTTCTCATGTCAAAGGATATATCAATGGAAAATATTATTTTTCCTCTTCCATTGATGTCAAAGGGGGAGAAGAAGAAGCATATGAAAAAAAAAATGAAAAAAAGGGGAGAAGAAGCATATAAAATATTATCCCCTATGGGGGAAGGAAACATAAAAATGTATTTAGAGCTAGTATGTTGTCTTTGATGGTTTTTCACATCATTTGTTTCCATCAATGAAAAAGGGGAAGATTGTTGCAAGAATGAAAAGACTAAAAGTGTTGTGGAAATATTACAAGTGTTGTCATTGATGTCAACCCATAAACTAGTTATCTACTAGTTGCTATTGGTTGTATATGTCGAGGATATTGAGAAAATTGTAATAAAGATATGTTGCATGTGTTCAATGGTTGCTCTGGGTTTTGGTCCGGATTTTTTCATGTGGTTGTGCAGTTAAATTATGTTGTTCATGGTTCATAATAGATGTTATATCTAGATTCTTGGTTGTTGATTCATTGTACAATGCAAGTTGTGTTCACTAGTTGTGAACTATGGTTTTTTGTGCTTCTAGTTGAGGTCTGGGAGAAATGTTGTTGGTTCATATTTCTCTTTGATGAAGTCTTATGACTTTCGGTTCTAGACTTGTGTTGCCCTGATTCTATTGAATATAGTTTCAGAATTTGGAAGATTCATGCTTAATGGTTCTATTTGTTTTGTACTGGTTTGGTCAACCTTGTGTGAAAGACTAATTTTAAGATTGATGAAGTGTGTTTGATCTATTTGGGTCCCTTGAAGTGTGTGTTTTGGGTGCCCACATTCTAATTCTACCCAAGGACTTTTTTGCATCGATCTAATTTGAATTTGAATTTGGATGGCCGGCCTTGGATATATTTCAAAGTTGAAGATGGTATAAATGCAAGATGAGTTAATGGTGAAATATGATGCAAGAGCAAAGAAGAAGAGAGATAATAGAAAAGAGGAAGTGCAGTCTTGTGATATTGATTCTATTCAGTTAGTGTGTGTGTTGAGAGTGTAGGAGATCAATGTGAATCTTAATGCTGAGTTCTTGGAATCCTTAAGCAGAAGGCAAACTCTATCATTCATGCATGTGTGCAAATAATTATGGTGGAATCCTTTGTTGCATTAGGATTGTAGTCTCTCTATAATAAGTCTTTTTTTTCATATTTGTATCTATGTGGTAGTGAGCCCTCTGAGTTGTAGCTTTGTTGGATAGTGAGTCCTTTTTCTGGATAGTGAGTCCTTGTTTCAGGCAATGAGCCTTTTGTAATTGGTTTTTTATATTCTCTATAGTGTGAGTTAATCCTCACCATGGTTTTTCCCTTATTGGGATTTCCACATAAATATAGTGTTATTGTGCTTATGTGTTGGATTTAAGTTTTTGCATTGACATTTGATGATTAATCATTTAAATAGTATTCAAAATTGGTTTTGATGATTAAGTTAAAGGTTTAATTATGTGACAATTGATTCATCCCCCCTCTCAGTTGTCCTATTCAAAAAAGGAATGTTATTTTATGTGGATTGGATAACTCTGAATTTGTGAAATTGATGTCATGCAAAATAGTAAAGGAAGTATGGGAAAAATTGAATACCATCTATGAAGGTGATGAAAAATTTAAAGAGGCAAAGTTTTAAACTCATAGATCATAGTTTGAAAGCCTAACAATGAAAGAAGATGAAAATATTACCACATTCTTGTTTCAATTTTATGAATTTTTTAACTCTATTTGAGGTCTTGGTGAGGAATTGAAAGAAAATAAGTTTGTGAAAAGGGTACTCAGATCTCTTCCTACAAGGTTTGATTCTAAAGTCTCCATAATTGAAGAAGTTAAAGATCTAATTTTTTTAAAGATGACTAAGTTGCATGGAACTCTAATTTCTTTTGAATTTAGATTTGAAAGTGAGGATTCTATAAAGAAAGAGGTGACATTCATAGTATCTAAGAAAAAATTTGATTCAAATTCTAATATTAGATCAGATCTGGAGGAAGCCAATTTTGTCAAAAAGCTACAAATAGGTTTTAGTAAATATAAAGGAAAGTTTTTAAAGTGTTTTAATAGTGGTACAAATACGATAAGGGATTGGTGTCTTTAGTAGGTTGGTGCATACTTCATATTGTAAAATTCACTTGTATAATTTTTCTTTATGAGGGTGGATTTAGATAGTAGATCCAAGAAGATATTCTCACTATGGTTTTTCCCATCCTTCCACATATATCTAGTGTTCAATTGTGTGAATGTGTGCTCAATGCTTGATTAGTAGCAGTGAAGATTCACGTTACATGATCCGATATTTTGATTTGAAGTTAAGATTTTTGAATTGATTAGATCTATTGATTCACCCCCCTCTCAGTAGATTGTGTGCCCTTCAATTGGTATCATAGCCAAGTTCTTTTGAAGAAGCTTGAAAACTTAAGGTAGTTTTAGGATATAACAGTCAATTTATCAAAACAGATTTTCTAAAAATAAAGAACCAATATTTGATGGATCCAATTATGCATTATGGAGAGTTAGGATGGATTCCTACTTGATGGCTCTAGGACTTGATATTTGGATATCAGTTATAGAGGCATATGAAATTCTTGAAAAAATCCTCCTAGGGATCAAGCTAGAAAGAAGGCTTGTGAAACTAATGCTAAGACAAGGAATATTATTTTATGTAGAAATTTTGATTCTAAAGTCTCTACAATTGAAGAAGGTAAGGATTTGAATGTTTTGAAGATGAAAAAGTTGCATGGAACTCTAACTTCTTTTAAAATAATATTTGAAAGTGAGGATTCTATAAGGAAAGAGTTGACATTGAAAGTATCTAAGAATCAATTTCATCCAAATTCTAATATTAAAACAAATTCGGAGAATGCCGATTTTGTGAGAAAGCTACAAAGAGGTTTCTATGGTACAAAGGAAAGTTTCCTTTTAAGTGTTTTAATTGTAATGAAGTAGGACATTTTATGGCTAAGTGTCCCCATAAGGATTCTAATAATGTTGAACAAAAGTATGGAAATAAATTATTTTAGAGCAGGAATAAAGGTCAGTGGAAATAAAATATTTTCTACACTAATGTGGAAGGCTTCTCTATTGATGAAGAAGATGAAGATGTATCCAAATATAAAAAACAAAAAGTTGTATTCATGGCTTTTGAAACTAATGAAGAGGATACAAAAATGGATTCTAGAAAGAATGAAGATGAATTAGATCTTGTGGAAGAATTGCTATGTGCTAGAAAAGAGATTAAGAGACTAAAAAAGAGGATTGCAAAAGAAATGGAGGCTTAAGAAAAACTATCTCTAGATTTAGAGAAAGTAGGAAAAATGATAATTAATCTAAAGACCTCGGTGGAAGAAGGAAAAAGGATTGAAGAATTTCTAACCAAAAATATTTTCAATGGACAAGGACTATGAGAAGCTCAAAGCAGAAGTTGTGTCAAAAAGAAAAGATATTGAGAAGGCGAATCATCAGCTACAACTAAAGTTTGGAAAAGATTACTAAAATTCTAGATCAAATATTGGGTTGTGAAAGAACTCTGCATGTCAAAACCGGAATCAATTTTGATGATCAGAAGAAAAAAGTGATAGGTCAGCTAATGAAGCCTACTAAAGTGATTCTGGAAGTACAAGTTTTGAAAGATTTATTTCAAGTGATGAAAGCAAGACACAAAATGATGGCTTTATTCAAGTTCAAAAGAAGAGAAGAAGATCCAAAAGACAAGGATACAACACCAGGTTCAATTATTCTTTTCTTGGTTATTATTTTAATTACAATAATTTTGGTCATAAGGTTGTGGACTAGAGAAAATCTCTAGTAAGAAGAAATAACTTTGTCAGTAGGGTAAGTGCAGAAAGATGGGTCCCCAAAAGGGGGCTTAAGTGGCCACTTATTTTCTAAAATCGGGAAATACTGACCTTGGACATGAAATTGAGGATAGTTACACTCAAAATTTTGAGATGGAACACAAACAAGGATCAAAGTGCTCCAAGTCTACTTTCTAAACTATTAATTTATTTTAAAAATGGTTGAGATTAAGGGGCTCAAAAGAGGGATTTACACAAATTGGTGTTGTTTTTGTTAGAGAAAACATAACATGGCAACTCGTGTACAACCCTCATATGGTGAACTTTTTTTTTGTATTTTTAAAATCACAATGGTCAAAAGTTAGCTAATAGTATGTAGTTGTTACACAATTTTTCTGATAATTTTTTAATGAATATTTAATTTTTTACTAATTTTTAAAGTAGACACTTCCTGAAAAATATAATTTTGGTCATGCTACCCCTACATATTTTGGAAACTAATTGAATTTTTTTTATATTTTAGTTTTTTAAATTTGTAGAATGGAGTCTAGTTTCTAAAAATGTAATTTATTTGAAATTTTGATGAACAGCTAATTTATAACCAAAAAAACATCAAACATTGCTTTTTACCAAAAAAACACATACAAACAAAATAAATTATGGATGAAAGGCTTAACATTGTTAGAAAGTGAAAAAAATTACATAATTGGATAGCTAAGAGAGAACCTAACATTACCCAGATGTTCGATTTGTTTGATATTGAACCATGTGCAATCCCGACGGTGAGCACAAACCCAATGATGTGAAATATTGTAGAATTTTCAAAAGCACGTCTTTGGTCATTGGGAATGCCCTTGAAGCCTTTGGCTTGGTATTCCAAAGAAAATACCAATCCCAAGGCTTGGGGATTCCCAAAGAAAGATATAACGTGCTCACATTACATCTCAGTTTTGACATGTTTTTTTATGTTTTGTGAATGCGTTGACAAAACGCGAGCGCATTATAACATGCTCGCATTTTGATCTACATCGAATTTATTTTTATTCTCTTTATTTTTCTTTCTTCTTGTTATCTTTGAGGGAAACTATATACATGAAATAAACATTGAAGTATAAGTTGACATTTACATATGGACATTTACTTTCTTATACTTTAAGTTATATGTCATGTATATAAGTAGGATGTTTGAGAGTGGTTTTAGATCTCTAGGAGTTATAATGAAAATTCTAGTTTCTGGAAGATTTTAAAAAATTTAGACAGTCAAATTTCAGTAATCAGCATGTCAAATTTAAATAATCAGGAGGTCAAATTTTAGTAGTCAATAAGTTGTATCATCTTTCTCTCACTCTCTCCTTCTCTCTACTCACTATCTCTCCACTCCCTCTCTCTCTCCCTTCCTCTTGTTGGAAAAACAAGAAGGGACAACTAAGAGGGGGGGTGAATTAGTTGTCACAGAATTTAAAATTTATTCCAACTTATTAATCTTTAGACACAGATCTGATGAATAGCAATGAAAACATAAATTAACAATACCTTAGACACACATGAACACCAAGATTTTATACATGGAAACCCTGTTAGGAGAAAAACCATGGTGGATGTTAGTCCACAAGATTATACCCTGTTAGAAGTATAATGAAGTATAAGATATCGAATTCACATGCATTTAGGCACACTTCCTAGAGCTCACTACTCAGTGGAAGGCTCGCTGCCTTACAATAATCAGATTAAAACCATTTGATGGAGATGAACTAAAAAATTAGCTTCTGCAAAAGCCTGATGAGAGTTCCATTTAGGCACATAAGACTTCACAGTTTTCTCAATCTTTTTCACACTCTGCTCTACTCCTGAATGATTTGGTCTTTATCCACACATGTATTTCACACAAATACACTAAGCACACATCCAAACATTGCCCAAAATGAGAAGAACAATCTCTCTTATATATCCGCTACACGGATTTAAAACTTTGTTGGCCACAAGTAAAGAATAAATTACAATTATCGGCCTCAATACATGAATAAATATTAATGCACACCAACAAAAGTCGGTCGCAACATAGTGAGGACCCAAAAAAATATCCTCGAACATGCCAAACAATAAAATATTAATTCATAATGATCTGCAACACGCTACATTCAACATGTCGGCCAAGAATATGAAAATACCAACACCTAATGAAAAATCCTTCAACCACGATCACAAAAAAAAATGCAGATGTACAACACTGATAGGATATGTTCTAGAGACATCCATGAATGTCACAGGTACATGCGCAACACATGAAATTACCATAATTTCATCCACTCCAACCAAGAACATCATCTACAGAAACTGAATAACTGTGGACACACAGATCTTCATAACTTCCACAAGACTTTATGCGAACCTCTGAAACTTACGAACAACATACTAGATAGTCTCAATAGTAAACCCTTTGATGCGTGCCTTCATATCTTCAACATACAAAACTCTTCAACATTATGACCTTCTCAGCTCCACTGGCTACCTGCAATATTTTTTTATTATAATTTTCTCAATCTCCTCAACATATATAGCCTTAAGCATCATCAATGCTAATAGTGTTGACATCAATGACAACCGAATATCAACAGTACAACCACAACATCCAACACCTCTCTTCCCTCTTTCTCTTCTATTTTTTGGAAGATCTCACAAATTTCAGACTTAGATAAATTTCACTAATCAAGAGGTCAAATTTCAGTAAATAGAAAATTGTATTATTTCTCTCTATCTCACTCATTTTTATCCCTTACACTGTAGACCTCTCTCTCACTATCTCCATCCCTTTACTTGAATCTCTTTACCTTGATCTCAAGAACTCTCTCTCTCTCTCTCTCTCTCTCTCTTTGTCTCTATCTCCCTCTCCTTTTCCCTCTAATTCTCTCTACCTTACTTCTCTCTCCCTCCCTCCCTCCCTCTCTCCCTCCCTCCCTCCCCCTCTCTTTCTCTCTCTCTCTCTCCCTACCACTCTCTCTATTTCTCTCTACCTAACCTCTCTCACCTCCTCTCTCCTCTCCATCACTCCCCCTACCATCACTTCTATTTCTCTCACCTAACCTCTCACCTCCTCTCTCCTCCATATTTCTCCTCTTCTTTTCTTTCCTCGCTGTCACTTCTATCTCCTAATCCATTTCTCTACCTACCTCTGCATCCATCAAACCTTACCACTCCCTCTCTAAACCTCTCTATCTCACCTTTCTCTCTCGCTCCCTCCCTCTCCCTCCCTCCCTCATTCCCTCTCTACTTATCTCTATCTCTCCTCTCTCTCTTCCTCTCCTTCCATCTCTACTTATCTTTATCTCCTCTCTCCCTCTCTCTACCTACCTATCCTTCCACCACTCTCTATTTCTCTCTATCTCACCTCTCTCTCCCTCACTACATCCCCCTCCCTCTCTCCCTCCCTCTCTACCTATCTCTCCATCCATCACAACCTACCACTCTCTATATTACTCTCTATCTCACCTCACACTCTCTCCATCAACACCTCTCCCTCTCCTTCCCTCTCTACCTACCTCTCTATCTTTCTTCTCTCCCTCCCTCCCTCATTCCCTCTCTACTTATATCTCTATACCTCTCCTTCCCCCTCTAATTATTTATCTCTCTCTCTCTCTCTCTCTCTCTCTCTCCCCCCTCTCTCTCTCCCTCCCTAGCTTTTCCCCTATCTACTCTCTATCTCTCCTCTCCCTCCCTCTACCTCTCTCTCTCTCACACTCTCTCTCATTATCTCTCACTCCTCCCTCACCCTCTTTCTTTCTCACTCTCTCCTCTCTATCTTACGATTCTCTCTTTCCCTCTTTGTAACTCTCTACTTCTCTATATGTCACAATTCTATCTCGAAATATCTTTATCTCACCTATCCCTCTTTACCTCTCCCTTCCTCCCCTCTCTCACCCTCCCTCCCTCCTTCCCTCTATCTCTATATCTCTCTACTCTCTATCTCACCTATCCCTCTCTACCTACATATCCCTCCATCACTCCCTACCACACTCTATCTTTTTCTCTCTATCTCACCTCTCTCTCCTTCCCTCTCTACTCTCTATCTTCCTAATCCCTCTCTACCTATCTCTCCACCCATCACTCCCTACCACTCTCTCTACACTTCTCTATCTCACTTCTCTCCCTCCCTTATTCTCTCTCTACTTATCTCTACCTCTCCTTCTTTCTCTAATTATCTTTATCTCCCCTAGCCCTCTATCTCTCTTCTCCCTCCCTCTACCTCTCTCTCTCTCTCACTCTCTCTCACTCCTCCCTCACCCTCTTTCTCTCTCACTCTCTCCTATTTATCTCACCATTCTCTCTTTCCCTCTATGTAACTCTCTCCCTCTATATGTGTCACCATTCTCTCTCTACTTATCTTTATCTCATATATCCCTCTTTACCTCTCCCTTTCTCCCCTCTCTCTCCCACCCTCCATCCTTTCCTCTATCTCTATCTCTCTCTACTTCTCTCTATCTCACCAATCCCTCTCTACCCGCATATCCCTCTATCACTCCCTACCACACTCTCTTTATTGCTATCTATCTCACCTCTCTCTCACCTCTCTCTCCCTCCATATGTCCTTCCTTATCTACTATTTATCTCTCATGTCTCTCTACGTCTCTTTCCCTCCTAACCTCTCTCTCTCTCTCCTAATCCCTCCCTCCCCCTCTTTCTCTCTCCCCCTATGAGGGTTGAGGGTGTAAGGTTTAGTGTTTAAGGTATAGGGTTGAGGTTATAGGGTTAAGTGTATAGGGAATATGGATTAGGGTTTATGATATTAGGTATAAATTTAAGGTTATAGGGTATAGGGATGAGGGATTAGGGTTTAGGGTTTAGGGTTTGAGGTACAGGGTTGAGGATTGAGGGATAGTATTTAGGGTTGAGGGTATAAGGTTAAGTGTATAGGGTATATGGATTATGGTTTATGATATTGGGTATATAGTTGAGGGTATTGGGTTGAGGATATTAGGTTTAGGGTTGATGGTTGATGGTTTAGGATTTATGTATAAGTTTGAGGGTTGAGGGTTGAGGTATAATGTTTAGGGTTGAGGGTATGAGGGTAAGTGTATAGGGTATAGGGATTAGGGTTTACGGTTTAGGGTTAAGAGTATAAGGATAGGGTTAAGGCTTCAAAGTATAAGGTTTTCATTTAAGTATAGGATTGAGGGATAGTGTTTATGGTTTAGGGTATAAGGTTGAGGGTGTAGGGTTAAGGTTTTAAGTATAAGGTTGAGGGTATAGGACTAAGTTAATAGGGTATAGGGATTAGGGTTTAGAATAATGGGTATAGGGTTGAAGGTATTGGGTTTAGGATTGAGGTTTAGGGTTTAGGGTTTAAGTATAGGGTTGAGGGATGATGTTCAGGGCTTAGGTTATAAGGTTGAGGGTATAGGGTATAGGGATGAGGGTTGAAGGTGTAGGTTTTATGGTTTAAGGTATAAGGGTGAGGGTTGAGGTATAGTGTTCAAGGTTGGGGGTGTAGGGTTAAGTGTAGAGGGTATAGGGATTAGGGTTTAGTATATTGGGTATAAGGTTGAGGGTTAAGGGTTTAGGGTTGAGGGTTTAGAGTTCAAGTTTTAGGGTACAAGCTTTAATGTAGGATTTAGTGTTTAATTATAGGGTTAAGGGTTCAAGGATAATGTTTAGGGTTTAGGGTATAGGGTATAGGGATGACAGTTGAGGGTGTAGGTTTTATGGTTTAATGCATAGGGTTGAAGGTATAAGGTTAATTTTATAGGGTATAGGGATCAAAATTTAGGATATTAGGTATAGGGTTGAGTGTATTGGGTTGAAGGTTTAAGGTTAATTTTATAGAGTATAGGGGTTAGAGATAGAGAGAGAGAGACCTAAGAGAGGGTGAGGGGTGTGAGGGAGAGACATGAGAGAGAGAGTATTCTCTAGTTACAGTGGGAGGGAAAGACTTGAGAGAGGGAGAGGGGGTGGGAGGGAGAGACCTAAGAGAGAGAGGGGGGGAGAGAGAGGGAGAGGGAGAGGGAGAGGGACAGAGACAAAGACAAAGATAGAGAGAGATGGCCCCCATTTTTTGAAATAGGCCACTACATTGCCAATTTCATTGAAATGGCAAGCTAGTGCACCCACTCGCTTTCCAATTCAATGAAATTGGCAACTTGACTTGCCCTGTTTGAAAAAATGGGTCAAAGAAATGGGGTCTCTCGATGATGTAATTCTTGGACCCAATTTTTCACACAGGCCATTACATTACCAATTTCGCCAAATTAGCAAGCTAGTGGGCCCAATAGCTTGCCAATTCAGTGAAATTGGCAACCTAACTTGGCCTAATTGAAAAAATGGGTCAAAGAAATGGGGTCTCCCAGTGATTGAAATCACTAGAAGACCCCACTTCTTGGATGCATTTTTTCAATCAGGCCAATACATTACCAATTTCATTGAATTGGAAAGCTAGTGCACCCACTAGATTTCCAATTGAGTAAAATTGGCAACCTAACTTGGCCCATTTCAAAAAAATGGGTCCAAGAAATGGGGTCTCCTAGTGATTTAAATCACCAGGAAACCCCAAGAAAAATCACTAGGAGACCCCATTTCTTGGACCCACTTTTTCAAACATGCCACTTTATTGCCAATTTCACCGAATTGGCAAGTGAATGCATCCACTAGCTTTCCAGTTCGATGAAATTGACAACCTAACTTGGCATGTTTAATCACCGAGAGATCCTATTTATTGGACCCATTTTTTTTCAAACAGGCCAAGTTAGGTTGTCAATTTGATCGAATTGGCAATAGTGGGCACATTGGCTTACACATTCGATGAAATTGGCAACCTAACTTGGCCTATTTGAAAAAGTGGGTCCACTAGCTTGGGGTCTCTTGGTGATGTAAAATCTCTACCCTAATCCCTCAAACCTCAACCCTTAAACCCTTAGCCCTCTACCCTCTACTCTCAACCCTCAACCCTCAACCCTCAACCCTCAACCCTTTAAACCCTAATCCCTTAGCCCCTATACCCTCTACCCTATACATTGGACCCTCAACCCTAATCCTTCAACCCTATACCCTCAATTATCTACCCTCTACCTTAAACCCTCAACCCTTAAACCCTCTACACTTGAACCTATACATTAAACCATCAACCCTCAATTCTCAACCCTTTATCCTATACAATGGACCCTAAACCCTAATCCCTCAACCCTATACCATCAACCCTCTACGTCCTTAACCTTAAACCCTATACCCTCAACCCTCTAGCCCTCAACCTAACTTGCCCTATTTAAAAAAATGGGTCCAAGAAACTATACATCACCAGGAGACCCAATTTCTTTGACCCATTTTTTCAAATAGGTCACTACATTGCCAATTTCATTGAATTAGCAAGCCAGTGGGCCCACTATCTTGGCAATTTGATGAAATTGGGTCCAAGAAATGGGGTTTCTCAGTGATGTAAATCAATGAGAGACCCCATGTCTTCGAACCATTTTTTCAAAGAGGCCAATAAATTCCCAATTTCACCGAATTGACAAGCTAGGGTAGAGGTTTTAAGTGTTTAAGGGTTTAAGGGTTAAGGGTTAAGGGTTAAGGGTTAAGGGTTAAGGGTAGAGGGGAGATAGATAGGAGTGAGTGAGTGAGAGAGAGAAACACTTGAGAGAGGGAGAGAGGGTAGGAGGGAGAGACTTGAGAGAAAGAGAGGGAGGGAGTGGGAGAGAGATAGAGGGAGTGAGAGAGAGAGACCTAAGAGAGGGAGAGGGGGTAGGAGGGAGAGACTTGAGAGAGAGATATGGAGGGAGTGGGAGAGAGATAGAGAGAAGCAAGGTTAAGGGTGGAGGCTATATTGTTTAAGGGTTTAGGGTTTAATTATTTAGGGATTAGTCTTAACGGTAGAAGGGAGAGAGATAGAGGGAGTGATTGAGAGAGAGAGAGACCTGAGAGAGGGAGATAGGTTAGGAGGGAGAGGGTTGAGAGAGAGAGAGGGAGGGAGAGAGTGGGAGATAGATAGAGGGGAGGGAGGGTTAAGGGTATAGGGTAGAGGTTTAAGGGTTAATATTTTAGGATTTAGGGTTTAGGGTTAAGGGTAGAGGGTTGAGGGTTTAAGGGTTTAAGGTTTAAGGGTTAAGGGTAGAGCATTAAGGGTTAAGGGTAGAGGGGAGAGAGATAGAGTGAGTGAGTGAGTGAGAGGGATACCTAAGCGAGGGAGAGGTAGTAGGAGGGAGAGACTTGAGAGAGGGAGGGAGGGAGGGAGTGGGAGAGAGACAGAGGGAGGGAGGGTTAAGTGTAGATGGTAGAGGGTTTAAGGGTTTAGTATTTAAGTGTTAAGGGTTTGGGGTAGAGGGGAGAGAGATAGATAGAGTGATTGAGATACAAATACCTAAGAGAGGGATAGGGGGTAGGAGGGAGATATTTGAGAGAGAGAGGGAGTGGGAGAGAGATAGAGGGTAGAAGGATAATGGTAGAGGATAGAGGGTTTAAGGGTTTAAATTTTAAGGGTTAAGTGTAGAGGGGAGAGAGATAGGAGTGAGTGAGAGAGATACTTGAGAGAGGGAGAGGGGTTAGGAGGGAGAGACTTGAGAGAGAGAGGGAGGGAGGGGAGATATAGAAACTCTCCCTCATATCCCATCTCTCTCTCAAGATTCTCCCTCCTACCCACTCACCCTCTCGTAGGTCTCTCTCACTCACTCACTCACTCCCTCTATCTTTCTCCCCTCTACCCTTAACCCTAAACCCTAAAACCTTATCCCTTAAACCCTCTACCATCTACCATTAACCTTCTACCCTCTATTTGTCTCCCACTCCCTCACTCCCTATCTCTCTCTCAATTCTCTCCCTCCTACCCCCTCTCCCTCTCTCAAGTCTCTATGCCACTCACTCACTCCTTTAATATCTCTTCCCTCTACCCTTAAACCTTAACCCTCTACCCTCTAACCTCTACCCTTAACCCTCTACCCTTTATCTCTCTCCCACTCCCTCCCTCTCTCTCTCTCACTCACTTCCTTTATCTCTCTCCCCTTTACCCTTAACCCTAAACCCTAAACCCTTAACCCTTAAACCATAAACCCTTAAAAACTCTACCCTCTACCCTTAGCCCTCTGCCCTCTATCTCTCTCCCACTCCCTCTCCCTCCTACCCCCTCACCCTCTCTCAGGTCTCTCTTTCTCACTCACCCACTCTATCTATCTACCCTCTACCCTTAACTCTAAACCCCTAACCCTTAAACCCTAAACCCATAAAACCTCTACCCTCTACCCTCTATATAACTCCAACTCCCTCCATCCCTCTCTCTCTCAAGTCTCTCCCTCCTACCCCATCTCCCTCTCTTAGGTCTGTCTCTCACTCACTCACTCCTTCTATCTCTCTCCCCTCTACCCTTAACCCTCTACCCTTAACTCTCTACCCTCTATCTCTCTCATAGTCCCTCCCTCCCTCTTTCTCACTCACTCCCTCTATCTCTCTCCTAGTCCCTCCCTCCCTCTTTCTCACTCACTCCCTCTATCTCTCTCCCAGTCCCTTCCTCCCTCTTTCTCACTCACTCCCTCTATCTCTCCCCTCTACCCTTAGCCATAAACCCTAAACCCTTAAAGCCTCTACCTTCTACCCTCCATCTCTCTCTATATCTCCCTCTCTCAATTCTCTCCCTCCTACCCCCTCTCCCTCTCTTAGGTCTCTCTCTATCTCTCACTCACTCTTATCTCTCTCGCCTCTACCCTCAACCCTTAACCCTCTACCCTCAACCCTTAAATACTCTACCCTCTATCTCTCTCCAATTCCCTCTCTCTCTCAAATCTCTCCCTCCTACCCCCTCTCCATCTCTTAGGTCTCTTTCTCTTAGTGACTCCCTCTATCTATCTCCCCTCTACCCTTAACCCTAAACGCTAAACCCTAAACCCTTAACCCTTAAACACTAAACCCTTAAACCCTCTACCATCTACCCTTAACCCTCCCTCCCTCTATCTCTCTCCCACTCCCTCCCTATCTCTCTCTCAAGTCCTCCCTCTTACCCCCTCTTACCCCCTCTCCCTCTCTTAGTTCTCTCTCTCTCTCACTCAATCACTCCCTCTATCTCTCTCTCATCTACCATTAATGCTTAACCCTCTACCATTAACCCTTAAACCCTAAACCCTTAAACCCTTAACCATTAAATCATTAACCCTCCCTCCCTCTATCTCTCTCCCACTCCCTACATCCCTCTCTCTCTCGCTCAACCCTCTCCCATCTACCTCGTCTCCCTCTCTCAGGTCTCTCTCTCCCAGACACTCCCTCTATATCTCCCCTCTACCCTCTACCCTTTATCTCCCTCCCACTCCCTCCTCTCTCTCCCTCTCTCTCTCTCTCCTCTCCCTCCTACCCCCTCTCCCTCTCTCAGGTCTCTCTCTCTCACTCACTCCTATCTCTCTCCCCTCTACCCTCAACCCTTAAACCTCTACCCTTAACCCTTAAACCCTTAAACATTCTACCCTCTACCCTCTATCTCTCTCCTACTCCCTCTCTCTCTCTCCCAAATCTCTCACTCCTACCCCCTCTCCATGTCTTAGGTCTCTCTATCTCTCTTAGTCACTCCCTCTATCTCTCTCCCCTCTATCCTTAACCCTAAACCCTAAACCCTTAACCCTTAAACACTAAAACCTAAAACCCTCTACCATCTACCCTTAAACCTCCCTCCCTCTATATCTCTCCCATTCCCTCCCTCTCTCTCTCAAGAAAGTCTCTCCCTCTTACCCCCTCTCCCTATCTCAGGTCTCTCTCCCTCACTCACTCACTCCCTCTATCTCTCTCCCCTCTACCCCTAACACTTAACCCTCTACCATTAACCCTTAAACCCTAAACCCTTAAGCCCTTAACCATTAAACCCTTAACCCTTAAACCATGTACCCTGTACCCTTAACCCTCCCTACCTCTATCTCTCTCCCACTCCCACCCTCCCTCTCTCTCTCTCAACCCTCTCCATCCTACCCCCTCTCCCTCTCTAAATTCTCTCTCTTATTCACTCCCTCTATCTCTCTCCCCTCTACCCTTAATCCTAAATCCTAAACCCTTAACCTTTAAACCCTAAACCCTTAAACACTCTACACTCTACCCTTAACCATGCCTCCCTCTTTCTCTCTCTCTCAAGTCAATCCCTCCTACCTCGTCTCCCTCTCTTAGGTCTCTCACTCACTCACTTACTCCCTCTATCTCTCTCCCCTCTCCCCTAAACCCTCTACTCTATACCCTTAACTCTTAAACCTTAAACTCTTAAACCCTTAACCCTTAACCCTTAAACTCTCTACCCTCTACCCTCTACCCTTAGCCCTCCCTCCCTCTATCCCTCTCCCACTCTCTCCCTCTCTCTCAAACCTCTATGTCGTACCTCCTCTCCCTCTCTTAGGTCTCTCTCTCTTAGTCACTCCCTCTCTCAGTCACTCCCTCTATCTCTCTCGCTTCTACCCTTAACCCTTAAACCCTCTACCCTCTACCCTTAACCCTCCCTCCCTCTATCTCTCTCCCACTCCCTCCCTCTCTCTCTCAAGTATATCCCTCCTACCCTCTCTACCTCTCTCAGGTATCTCTCTCTCATTAATTCACTCCCTCTATCTCTCTCCCCTCTACCCTATACATTGGATCCTTAACCCTCATCTATATTTGTCCCACCCTCCTCTTCTCTACTTCTCTCTATCTCACTTATCCCTCCATATATCCCTCCCTCCATCCCTCCCTCTCTACCCTAATCCATCAACCCTATACTCTCAACCCTTAAACCCTTAAACAATCAACCCTAAACCCTTAACCCTTAACCCTTAAACCCTAAACCCTAAACCCTTAAACCCTCTACCCTATACACTCTACCCTCAATCCTATACCCTCAACCCTTAAACTCAAGTAAAATCTCTACCCTAATCCCTAAACCCTCAACCCTTAACCATCAACCCTCTACCCTCAAACTTCAACACTTAAACCCTAATCCCTCAACCCCTATACCCTCTACCCTATATATTGGACCCTCAACCCTATACCCTCTACCCACAATGTTTAACCCTCAAACCTTAAACCCTCTACCCTCTACCCTCTATGCTCTACCCTATACATTAAACCCTCAACTCTCAATTCTCAACCCTCAACCCTTAATCCCTCAACTCGAGGTAGGTAGGGAAACATAGGTGAGACACAAAGTGATAAAGGGATAGGTATGTAAATAGAGGGAGAGGGGGGATAAATATAGGTAGAGAGGGAATGAGATGTAGACAGAGGAGAGATAGAGATAAGTAGAGAGGGGAGGGAGGGATAGGTAGGGAGGAGATAGAGGTGAGTGTGTGTGTGTGTGTGAGAGAGAGAGAGAGAGACGTAGTGGGACACTGGGAGGGAGAGGAGAGGTAGAGAGTAGAGAGGGAAATATGTAGGGAGGAGACACAGTTGAGATATAGTTTAATGGATGGAGATGTGGGTAAAGAGAGGGAGAGGGGAGATAAAGATAAATAGAGAGGGTAGGAGATGTAGAGAGAGATGATAGATATAGAGAAGTAGAGAGTGGAGGTATGGAGGGAGAGGAAAGGAGGAGATAGATGTGAGTGTGTGTGAGAGGGAGAGAGAGTGAGAGGAAGGGGGAGAGAGAGAAAGAGAGTAGAGAGGGAAGGTGGGGAGATATAGAAAGTAGAGAGGGAAGGAGAGAGTAAGAGAGAAAGTGGGGGGAGGGAGAGAGAGGTAGAGAGAGTGGTAGGTAGTGGAGGGAGAGGTAGGTAGAGAGGGAAGAAGAGAGGGAGGGATAGGAGGGAGAGAGGGAAGGAGGGAGAGTGAGATGGAGAGAGAGTGATGAGATAGAGAGTTGACAGGTAAGGAGAGAATGAGAAATAGAGATAAAGAGAGAGAGGGAGGTTGGAAAGAGGGATAGGTGAGATAGAGAGAGAATGGTGATTTAGAGAGGAGGGAGTGAGAGAGAAGGAGGGAAAGTGGGAGAGAGAGAGAATGGTGATTTAGATAGGAGGGAGTGAGAGGTAGGGATAGACATAGTGGTGAGATAGAGAGGAGAGAGTGAGAGAGAAAGAGGTGGATGCAGAGATAGAGAGAGAGAGGCAGGTAGAGGAAGGGAGAGGAGAGATAGAGAGAAGAGAGGGAAAGAGGTAGGGAAGGAGACATAGGTGAGATAGAGAGCGATGGAGAGAAAGTGATGGAGGGAGAGGTAGGTATAGAGAGGGAAAGAGAGAGGAGAGATAGAGAGTAGAGAGGGGATGGAGGGAGGGAGATAGAGGTGTGTGTGTGTGTGTGAGTGCGAGAGAGAGAGAATGGTGAGATAGAGAAAAGGAGAAATTGAGAGAGAAAGATGGGGGGGGAGGGAGGGAGGGACAATAGTGAGAGAGATTGGGAGGAGAGACAAAAATAAGGGGAGGGAGGGGGAGGTCAAGAGAGGGAGGGAGAGGAGGGAGGGAGGTATGGAGTGTTAGTGAGGGAGATAGAGGTTTGTGTGTGTGAGAGAGAGAGATATATAGAGAGTGGTGAGATAGAGAGGAGAGAGTGAGAGGGAGGGAGAGAGAATTTTGAGATAGAGAGGAGAGAGTTAGAGAGAAAGAGGGGGAAGAGAGGGATAGAGAGTGAGAGAGAGATGTAGGTAGAGGGAGGGAGAGGAGAGATAGAAAGTAGAGAGTGAAAGAGGTAGGGAGGGATACATGAGTGAGATACAAAGTGATGGAGGGAGAGGTAGGTAAAGAGAGAGAGAGAGAGAGGGGAGATAAAGATAAGGAGAGAGGGAAGGATGTGTAGAGAGAGAAGAGATAGGGAGATGTAGAGAGAGGAGTGAGGGAGGTAGATGTAGGGAGGAGATAGAGGGGTGTGTGAGAGAGTGAGAGGAGAGAGAGGGAGGAAGGGAGAGGGAGAGAGAGGGAGGAAGGGAGAGGGAGAGAGAGGAAGTGGAGAGATAGAGAGTAGAGAGAAGGAGAGATTGAGAGAGAAAGATGATACAACTTGCTGACTACTAA
>CM021100.1:420484308-420559667 GCA_007115665.2 Sequoiadendron giganteum | reverse complement strand
GAGAGGGGAGGGAGGGAGGGAGGTAGATAGAGGTGTGTGAGAGAGAGATAGAGAATAGTGAGATAGAGAAAAGGAGAAATTGAGAGATAAAGAGGGGAGAGGGGGGAGCAAGGGAGAGACAATAGTGAGAGAGATTGGGAGGAGAGACAAAAAGAATGAGAGGGAGGGTGAGATCGAGAGAGGGAGGGAGAGGAAAGATAGAGAGAAGTAGAGAGGGAAGGAGGGAGGGAGGGAGTGTTAGGGAAGGAGATAGAGGTTTGTGTGTGAGATAGAGAGGAGAGAGTGAGAGGAAGGGAGAGAGAATTATGAGATATAGAGAGAAAGAGGGGGAAGAGAGGGATAGAGAGATGTAGGTAGAGGGAGGGAGAGGAGAGATAGAGAGTAGAGAGGGAAAGACGTAGGGAGGGAGACAAAGGTGAGATACAAAGTGATGGAGGGAGAGGTAGGCAAACAGAGAGAGAGAGGGGATAAAGATAAGTAGATCTAGGGAAGGAGATGTAGAGAGAGAGGAGATAGAGAGAAGTAGAGAGGGGAGGGAGGGAGGTAGATGTAGGAATGAGATAGATGGGTGTGTGTGAGAGAGAGAGGGGAGAGAGGGAGGAAGGGAGAGAGAGAGGGAGTGGAAAGATAGAGAGTAGAGAGGAGATAGTGAGAGAGAAAGATGATACAACTTGCTGACTACTAAAATTTAATCTCCTGATTACTGAAATTTGATATGCTAATTACTGAAATTTGACTAAGTCTACAATTTTTAAGATCTTCCAAAAACTAGAATTTGCATTATAACTCCTAGAGATCTAAAACCACTCTCAAACATCTTTCCTATATACATGAAATATAACTTAAAGTATAAGAAAGTAATTATCCATATGTAAATGTTTATTTCATGTATATAGTTTCACTAAAAGATAACGAGAAGAAAGAGACAAGAAAAATAGAAGAAAAAAATTTCAATGTAGACCAAAATGCAAGCGCGTTATAATGCGCTCGCATTTTGGAAATATATTTTTTATTTCAAAAAATGCACACTTTTTGAACTCAAAATGTACGCATTTTTTGAAATTTAAACCATAACACAAGTGCATTATAACACACTCACGTTATGGCTTGCTAATGATCGATCCTAGGCTCAGTCATTACCAAGCCATAACGCAAGCACATTTTACTATAACATGCTCGTGTTTTCACTATTTCGAGATGAAAAATTAAATTGGCCACAAATTGCCTACCCATCTTTCTACATCAGCCCAACAATAATGTATTTGCACCTCTATATAATTTTAATATCATTTGCTACAAATGTAAAAAATTTGGACATATTGCTATGAATTGCAAAAGAAATTTTGTGAGTCCTCCTCTACCAAAAATATAAATAAAATTATTAGATTGTAGAAGCTATGAATCAGCTAAAGTCTAGAAAAAGGTTCTCAAAGAGAAAAAGTCAAAGAAATCAATGATTTCTCAAACTAATCTAAATGCTTAGAAAGAGAAGAATTTGTGGATCATATATAGAATATGTTCAAGCCACATGACTGGAGATAAAATTAAGTTCATGAATTTTAAGAAATTTGAAGGAGGCTCTGTGACTTGGAAATAGTTCTATTGCCAAAATCACCAGTAAGGGTAATTTGAGTCTTGATGGTGGTAGGACAAAGATACATGATATTTTGTACATTGAAGGACTAAAACATAATCTTTTAAGTGTAATTCATATGTGTGATAAAGGTTATAAGCTATCCTTTAGTGTTGAAGGTTGTGAAATTAGTAAATTAAGTACCAGAGAACTTATTGTAGAAGGAAGCAGGACAGACAATTACATATATCATCTCAACGAGTTGAAAATTGTCTTACTATGTAGAGAGAAAAGAAAGTTAGCTTTGACATAAAAGGTTGGGAAATATTAATTTTGATGACAATGTAAAGATTATCCCAAAAGGAATGGTCCAAGATATTTCAAAGATTAAGAAGCCTCAATCTATAGCTGCAAACCATGTCATGAAAGAAAATGGACAAAATTTTGTTTTCCTACTAAGGAGTATTCTGCATCAAAACCTTTAGATTTGATCCATATAGATTTATGTGGGCCTATTAGGAAAAAGAGTCTACAAGGAGACAGGTATTTCACAATTCTCATTGATGATTACACTAGAGTGACTTGGATTACTTTTATAGAGGAGAAGTTAGAAGAATTTGAGAATTTTAAAGCATTCAAGGAACTAGTTGAGAATGAAATCAAAAGAACAGTCAAATTTTTGAGATCATATAGAGGTGGGGAATTCACTTTTTACCATTATAGTAAATTCTATAAAGAACATGGGATTCAAAGGAAATTTTCAGCTCCTAAGACTCTACAGAAAAGTAGATTTGTAGAAAGGAAGAACCAAATTATAGAAGAGATGGCAATAACAATGTTGAATCAAGAAAATATACCAAATATGTAATGGAGAGAAGTAGTTCAGACTATATTTTATATTTTAAATAGATCTCTAAATCATATGAAAGACTAAAAAAACACCATATGATTTGTGGAGAGGAAGACCAGCTTCAGTTAGACATCTTAGAATATTTGGAAGAAAATGCTACATCTAAATGGATGAAGAACATTTGGGTAAGTTTTTTTGAGAGAGCTAGGAATGGGTGGGAGCGCAGGTGGGAGAAGCTTGGGGACAAGGACTTTGAAATCCTCTGAAGTGGATGAAGATGAAGATGAAGACTTAGACGAAGATGTGGATGGTGTTTGGCAAGTGGAGGGTGGCTGGCATAGGATTCTTTGTGTTGTGTTCTTCCCTCTCTGCAATTGCTTTTGGAGGCCCTGCTTGTCTCTACGACTAGTGCCTTTGTTGGCTTCTTGTGGGTTGGGGCAGATTCTAGTCATTGTTGATGATGTGGTGGGTTTTGGTGTTGGGTCTGATGGGAGTCTTCTTTTCTATCGTGCCTTGGCTGTGTTTCTTGGTGTGAGAGTTTGTTGTGTATCTTTTGTGGCTCTCTCCTTGGACACCAGTTTCTAGTTGGGAATAGTTTTTGTTGTTCCTGTTGTGATGGGAGGAGGCATTTTTCCTCTTTGGATGTGGCTGGGTTTTCCCCCCTGGTCTTTTGGTTTCCTTCTTAGAAGTGGGAGTGGTTGTGCGTTGGCTGCTTCTTGGTTGGCTGGTTGTTGAATGGGTTTATCTTTAGTCCTACTAGGCATAATAGCATGGACTTGTGGTTCTTATTGTTGACTTGTTTTTCTTCTTCCTTCCTCTTCGCTATTCTTCATCTCTTCCTATTGTGCATCTAGAGGGGGTAATCCCACAATAGTGGTTTACAATTTTTGGCCAAACTGGACATTGAAATTATTATTTTTAAGTAAATCTTCACATTCGGGCACCTGTAGTGGCTGAACTGTGAAGAGTTTGAAGATGATACAAACTAGAGTCTCATCACATTTTGTCTATAGATTCTAAAAATATTTTTTCCAAAATTTTTGGAATCAGATTGCACTTTTTTTTCCATCTCCCATGAAAACTGGATTTTTTCAGAAAATAACATTTTTAAAAAGTGACGCTCACTGTATAACACATAACTTTTTTTCCATGAAGGATAAAATTCTAACTCTTTCGAATTTAGATTTGTAACTCCGAGACCTAGTGCTTCCACTTAGTTATATAGTTTTTCATTGAATATTGTTTCTTTAATCAAGTTTCAAAGTCAAACCAATTACAATTCAGACATAGCACGACTGTATAATGCGTAATTTTTTATATATATATCAAAATTCAATTTTATTTTTTTTATTGGATCAAGGACTTCAATATCTGGTGCACTCATATTTTTCAATTTTTTGTTTTGATAATCTGATATTTTTCCACATGTGCAGAACATAGACCTTCATTTTCGATGAAAAACCTATGTTTAATAAAACTAGAAAAATAAATACATAATAAAACCAAAGAATATTGAAAATATATTCATTGGATAACTCATTCCGAGGACTACCATAATAATTTGAAATAAATTTTAAATGAATTCATTTTATCCCCCAAAAGGTAAATCAAAAGTGATTTTTTATCAGCATTTTGATAGGTGTAAAGGAGACTCATTTATAGGCATGGTTTAAAACTAGCGACATTCTATCCAAGGGGGTTTGATCTAAGGTGGTTTGATCAAACCCTGTTCAATTGGAATCCTTAAAATGGAACTTTTTAAGGCTTAAATCATTATATTTTCTAAAAATGTGATTTTAGTAAAAATCAATTCCTCTCAGAAATTGTAAACCAGCTTTGTGGGATCACTCGAGGCTCATTGTTGGGGGTTTTTGCTTTCAGTTTGGGTGGGTTTCTTCTTGTTTCCTCTTGGTGGCCCGGTGGTGTTTCCCTCTGGATGGTTTTCAGGAGTTTTGGCTCTTTTCTGGGACTGATTGGTGTGTTAGGATAGCTTGGGGCTCCTTGTTGCTGAGCTTTCTCCTCTTTCCTGTCTTGGTTGGGTCCCCCTGCTCCTTGTGGGACTTAGATTTTCTTGCTCTTTCTAAGTTTGGGACTCTTTTTGGTTCTCCTATTATTTGGAGGGTCTTCTCCCTATTGGGCCATTTTTTGTGGGATTTCTTCATGTCCCCTATTCGATCTTCTACGAGATCCATGGTGTGGGTCCTTTGTTCCTCTTCATGTAGAGTGTTTTATTTCGTGACATTACTTCTATGAATCTTCTTTTTGGTCCTTTGGAGGTTTCTGACTAGTATGGTTTTGAAGGGGGTTTCCTTTACCCTTTCTATTGGCCTAGCTTTGATCTCTCATATTGAGGTGGAGAGTTCTTGGTTGGGTTGGGTTGTTCTTTTGTTTCAGCATAGCTGGTCTTCTTTAAAAATTCCTATTGAGGTGGTGCTACCTTCTATTGAGGTGGAGATGTTTTTTGCCAAAGAAGTTGGGAGGTGCTACTTGGTGGGGTTGAATGGTGTTTGGTTGGTTCAGCTTGAGGTCTATTTCCCTTCATCTCCTATGGAGGTGGGTCTCCTTCATATTGAGGTGGTAAGGAGTTATGTTGGTAGGGTGCTCACTTCCAACTGGTTTGTCTTTTAATGATATCAAGTTTCCACAATCCATAATGGTTTGTCTTTGTTGGGTTCAACTTATTGGATTTGGGAGCTATCTCGAATGGCTTTTTTTTGGGTTCTAGATCCCAGAAAAATCTAGTTGAGGGTTTAAGGTCCCTTCAAAACCTTTGGGTTTATGGTCCTAGGTAAAACCTGTTTGTATTTGGTTAAGGGGTTTTGACCCTTCCCTTTCTTGGTGCATTTTTTTTGCTGTTGATGTTTTGCTGCTCATCATATATGTTTTATCTTTAATACATGTTCTGCTTAGGTAAGGGTTACGGGTCCCTTCAAAACCATTTTGTATTGGGTTTCGGGTCCCATCAAAACCTGTTTTTCTCCTAATCAAATTTTTTTGGGTAAGTTTGATTCCAAATGTGATGAAGGTATTTTTCTTGGTTACTCTTTGAAAAGAAAAGAAAATAGATGCTACAATAAAAGACTGAAGAGGATTATGGAAAATGAAAATGTAAGAGTTGATGAAATAATTCAGTCTATTGGTACTCTAGAGTAGAAGATGATGAAGATCCAATCCACAATAGTGATGAATATTCATAAAATTATATTCAAAAGAATCACTCTAAAGACTAGATTATAGGATATAAAGCTAGTGGGGTTTAGACCCGAAAGAGCCTTGAGAATGAAAATGAGAAAGTACACTTTACATTACTATCAAAGATAGAACTAGTATTAGAAATAAGCAAGCAAAGAGAAATTTTGGATACAATCTATGGAGGAAGAGCAACATCATATCAAGAAGAATGAAACTTGGGAACTAGTCCCAAGACCTAAAGGTAAGAAAGTGATTGGAACCAAGTGGGTTTTTAGAAACAAGCTAAATGAAGAAGGTGAAGTTATCTAAAACAAGGCTAGACTTGTATGTAAAGGATATGCTTAGGTTGAAGGCATATATTTTGAAGAGATCTATTTCCTTTGGTGGCAAGACTAGAAGAAATCATGATGTTTTTAGCTCTTTCAACATTCAAGAATTTGAATGTATACTGGAGACAGATGTTAAGTCTGTATTTTTGAATGGATGAATAGAAGAAGAGGTCTACATCGAACAATTAGAAGGGTTTCAATGTTCTGACAATCTAGATTATGTGTGCAGATTGAAGAAGGCTTTGTATGGACTCAAACAAGATCTCAAAGCTTGGTAATCAAGATTGGATGGATACTTACAAAAACAAGGGTTCTAGAGAGGAAGTGTAGATAGTAATTTATACATAAAAATAGAAGGTAATCAACTACTAATAGTTGTGGTCTATGTAGATGATATCAATTTTTTTGGTAGCAGTGATGATATGTGTAAGGTGTTTCAAAAGGAAATACAAAGTGGATTTGAATGCCAATGCTAGGTGAATTATCTTTCTTTCTTGGGTTGTAGATTACACAATCAGACAAAGGCTTATTCATTTCCTAGAACAAGTACGTAAAGGAGATACTAACTAAGTTCAAGATGGAAGACTGAAAACTAGTGGGTACACCTATGGTTATAGGATGCAAGTTGAGTAAATATGATGAATCTACTATGATAGACCAAACCTTGTATAGATCTATGATTGGTAGTTTTTTGTATGTGACAACATCTAGACTAGATATAATGTAGGCAATTGGAATGGTAGTTATATTTTAAGCAAAACCTAAGGAAACTCATGTCAAAGAAGTAAAGAGGATATTCAGATATCTGAAAGATACAATAGATTTTAGACTATGATATCCAAAGAGTAAAATTTCACTCTAACTACATAAATAGATGCATATTGGGCAGGAAGCATAGATGACCAAAAGAGCACAAGTGGTGGAGATTTATTTCATGTTGATAGTTTGGTTTCATGGTTAAGTAAGAAACAAGATTCAATTTCCTTGTCTACAACTAAAGAATAATACATTGTGGCAACTTCATGTTGCACTTAAGAGCTTTGGATGAAGTAGAACCTAAGGGAGATGGAGATTGATTTTGATGAATCCATCTCCATTCTTTGTGATAATACTAGTGCCATAAACATTTCAATGAAACTAATAATGCACTCAAGGACAAAGCATGTTTCAATCAAGCATCATTTTCTGAGAGGGAAAGTTATAGAAAAGGAGGTGAATTTGGAGTATTTCAAGACAAAGGAGCAAGTGGAAGACATGTTTACAAAACCTCTTCCTAAGGAGACTTTTGATTTTATCTAGTAGAAGTTGGGATTTATTGTGCCCTCCTATTAAATCAAGAGGAACCATAAGTTGAGGGGGAGATTGGTCTTCCCACCACAAGAAAGCTTGGTGTTCTTGTGGAACATTTTTTAGAAGCATCACAATATGGACTCGGCGAGAGTTTCCCTAAAAAAGTTCAAAGAAATGCTTTGCATTTATTTGCATTTGAATATTTGCCTTTGTAGTTTGTCTACTTGACAAAGGCAAGTATGAAGTATGTATGTTCTTGTTTTCAAAACATATAAATTACTACAAGATTTTTTAGAACCTACATAATGAAGAATGTGTTGTTGCAATCAAGGAGGTTCAAATAAATTCTCCACATCTCTGTGCATTTGAAGTTGTGGTCTTACAGCTTGAAGGGTGAGTTTATAGGGGGGGAAATTCCACTAAAATGGTCTATCTAGGAAATAAGCATCTAGATTATGCAGGATACCAGAAATACAAAAGGGGAGTGTTAACCTTTGTCATTAATGTCAAAGAGGGAGAAAGTGGAACTCCAAATTCTATATCCTTTAAAGGGATCTAATTAGAAACTCAATGGGGAGAAGGCACAAATTTGTCTTCATGTGTGGCTTGTATTTTGTTGTTTGTCGTTAATGAAAAAGTGGGATATTGTTGAACAAAGGTTGTCATTGATGTCAAAGGAGTTCATTGTGTCAAAGATGTAAGGCTAAGTATGCAATTGTACTTGAATTATCATTATATTCCTTTGTCATATCATTTTGAGTTGTAAATATTTACAAAAATATATGTTACTGGTTATATTTTTAGAAGTATGTTGTATGTCATTAGATTAGTGTGGTTGCATACCTTTATGTGTTGGTAATTCTACTCTCATGTCACTAAAACAAGAAACATGCATTATTAGCTATATTGAGAAGTGTCATTGTTTCAAAAGTTTGTGTGAATGTTGTATGCTTGCAATATCATGTATGCATCTATTTACTATGATTGAGGTGATCTACAAGTTTGTTGTAGAATGTTTCAGTTCAATGCTGGTTGAGTGTTTCTCAGGTCTCTCTTTTGGAGGTGTTGTAGACTTTGTAGTTTGAGAGGAGATTATTTCTACACATATTCTATCATATTCATGAGTCCTTGGAGGATATGTTCAACATGCAAAAATATTGAAGTGATAGATGGTTCTTTGTGCTTGTATGTCAACCTATTAGTGTTCAAAACCTATGCAACAATGGCTAGTGGTGTGCATAATTAAAATATTATCTGTGGTGTCCAGATAGGACCTTGTTAAGGTTCTTGTGGTAGTGCATGACATCATGTTCTTTTGGTGACAACAAAATTTGGTTTTCGACCGACCTATTACAAATTTTATGTAGTTTGAATTTAGGTCCACCTTATGTCATCTTGGTTATTTGTGGATCCCTGATTAACATAGAAGGGAAATCCCACAATAGTGGTTTACGATTTTTGGCCAAACTGGACACTAAAATTATTATTTTTAACTAAATCTTCACATTCGAGAACCTATAGTGGCTAAACCATGAGGAATTTGAAGATGATGCAAACAAGAGTCTCATCACATTTTGTCTATAGATTCTAAAAATATTTTCTTCAAAAATTTTGGAATCAGATTGCACTTCATTTTCCATCTCCCACGAAAACTGGTTTTTTTCAAAAAACTGCATTTTTAAAAAGTGACGTTCACCGTATACAACATAACTTTTTTTGTATGAAGGATAAAATTCTAATTTTTTTGAATTTAGATTTGTAACTACGATATCTAGCACTTTCATTTGGTCTCATAGTTTTTTATTGAATATTTTTTCCTTAATAAAGTTTTGAAGTCAAACCAATTGCAATTCAGACATAGGCGGACTGTATACAACATAACTTTTTCTGTATGTATCGAAATTAAAAAAAAAAATTTAATGGATCAAGGAAAAATTATTTTGAGAATCTGATATTTTTCCACATGTGCAAAGCAGAGAACTTGATTTTCGGTGAAAAACATATATTTAATAAAACTAAAAAAACACATACATAATAAAACCAAAATATATTAAAATTATATTCGTTGGATAGCTCGTTCTGAGGACTACTTGATTCTAGTTGGGTTTGTGAAGATTCCTCCATTTTCATCCTCAACTCGAGCTCTAAAGTGCCCAAATTTAGGTTTTTTTGGTGTCTCAGATGGGGGATGAGGGATAAGGGGGGTTCGTATGAACCCATAGGGGTTCGGGCGAACCCCTTATTCGTTCGGTCGAACCAGTAGGTTCATACGAACCCCTAAAATCACTTTCTTTTGCCTTGGGGTCATTTTTTGTGAGTTTTCCTTCCTCACCTGAATTGTAAACCACTATTGTGGCTTCACCCAGAAGATGGTTAATGAAATTTCAGGTATATATTCCTCTATTTCACAATTGTACAATGTCAAATATAAATTTGTGTGAGGCATAGATTGAATAGAAGGTGGTGATTATACAAGAAGTTTATCTTGTGAAGCTAGAGGGTTGCATTCCATTTTGTGTGATATAATCGAAAGGTAATTAGAGGTGTGTAAGAGTGTCTAAAGTAACTCTGGAACATATATGAGGTGTGTTTAGTTGCATTGAATATCCATAAGATTTATCTATTTATTTTGGTAGGATTGGTGTTCTACTTTTAAAGTTGGTTCTCAGTTCATTGTATTGGGCATTGGTGTCTCTTATATGTTGGTGCCTACAAATACAGTAGGGGATTGTTGTCTCCTATAGGTTGGTGCCTACTTCATATTGTAAAATTCAGTTGTGTATTTTTGTTTTCTGAGGTTGGATTGGACATTAGATCCAAGCAACTATTCTCACTATGGTTTTTCCCATCTTGGGTTTCCATGTATATCTAGCGTTCAATTGTGTGAATATGTGCTCAATTTAAGTGATTAGTAGTAGTGAAGATTCAAGTTACATGATCTACTATTTTGAGTTGAAGTTAAGAGTTTTGAATTGATTAGATTTATTGATTCACATCCCCCTCCTAGTAGATTGTGTGTGCTTCACATTTAAAATTTAACATTAAATTTATAAAATTATCACGTGTTGACATAACATTTACTTAGTGAATGACTTGCACATCTCATATTATGTAGACACTTATCGTTGAACTACATATAATCTATATACTCAAAATATATTCTAAGATGATAATCATGCATTTTGGACTACATGAGTATCCTGTTTTCTTATTCATCAAGTATAATTGAATTGAAATAAGTAAAAAGTTACCCTAAAAAGAGTTCATATCTTTTCACATAGTCTTTAAAACAAAGTTTTGGGACAAGTTTAATTCAAACAAAAATTGAAATATAAATTGGTCTATTGCTATCAATGTGGTATTAATAATACTTAAAAATACCTTTCAACATATAACACCTTATTGTAGACTCATGGGTAATTAATGACTTGATATAATATACTAAAGAAACATTTTCTATATAATACTTTATAAGACATGTACAAATTTATTGGGTTGATCAAAGTCCAATAACATAGTACAATAGAATAAAACATGGTAATCTTTCTATGCATCTTAACATGAATAGAACAATAGTAAATTATTGACATGCATAAAGTACTTCATAGAGAAATATTAGAACTAAACCTTTATTTAATTTAACTAGAGTGGACCCACCTAGAATAAAAAATATATTAACTAGAATTCTCTCGGTATCTATAACTAGCCCATCCCTTATTGTTTTTTAATCTTGTTCACACATCAAGGCCCATGTTTCACGAGATGATACTCACTCAAAAAAAAATTGTCTCTTTCTTCATGTAAGTAGGTACACCTCCAAAAATTTATATTGTAGTGATCCCAAGAGACCATATAGAATTCTTTTATTGGACTTCCCATTTTCATCCAAAAATATAGTCCAATATTTTTCAATTTGACTATGATAACAATCTACCAAAATATGATTATGCTTGAGGTCTCTATAAATGAATTCTAACTTGTCAAGATAATTTATGGCCTTCACTATGTCGTTTGATATTGTTTCAACTATAGAATCTTCAAATGGAAAAATGAAAATTTTAATATATTTGGTTAATCTAACCCACATATGAAAGAGCAATGAGTATTTTTTAAAATTAGAGGTGGTTTCTCCCCTTGTAAAAATTTGAATGTGCCCTCATGTTTGATGATAATATAATATATTTGGTTTCATTTTTTTATTCTAACCAACTTAGTATTTAAACAACACCATATGTTCTAAAGATGTTAAAATGAACCAAAGAACTATGGGTTATGGGACCACAATGTACATACATTAAGCATGCCAATTTGTTGGTTTAACTAGACATAACAATCATGATAAAAAAAATTGAATATACAAATTTTATTATTTTAAATATTAAATCACCAACTCTTATTGCAAATATTTACAAGAATATTGGTTTAGGTGTTCATTGAACTACCGTCGTGTTGGTACCTAAGTTCCATAAGGATTATTGATTCATATCCTTGACATCTAATTACAATATAATACTTTATTCCATCATCCACTATCCATCTTATAATATTTTTAGTACAATCAATACATAGAACATATTCACAATAAATGCTTATATTGCAGTAAGGAGCTATTTATAAGAGTGTCATAACCAAAAAAAACTAATGCACATAAAACTCTTGTTATAAATAAATAAATAAAATCTCAATAAAATTTTACACCAAAAGGTAAATAATGCAAGAAAGATCCAACACATTACTATGATCACAACCTCAAAATTTAAACAAATATATTGGTTTAATATTTAAGAACATTTTGTATTTTAATTTTTAGGTTATATATCTTTTCTAGAAACTTTATATTGCACCCCTGCAACTATTGCACCATCAAAACTTACAAAAACACCTTTTTGGATACTTTGTACTTCAATTCTTAATTGGTCATTGGTTTACTCTCTTTCAAGAGATTGTGTAATGAACGTATTTAAATGTTAAAACTCATATGGCTATAGTTGTATAAATTTTTATATAACTACATTCCATAATTTCCTATGCACTTTTCAATAGTTTCCTATGTGAATTAAAGTGGCAATAAAGAAAATGAAAGAGGATGTATCTAAGAAGATAAACCATCAAATTGATTTAATTATCTTGCATGACATCTATCTCAAAATTGAGGAGTAGCATGTGTATCTAGTCTTTGAGAATGTAGAAAATAGGTCACTAAGAAGTTACTTGATTCAGGATTTAGGGTGTGTGATTCCCTTATGTGGAAGAAAAAGCTCCAAATCACTGTATATAAAGGATAGTTCAATATCTTAATTCAAAATTTTAGAAAAATCTCCAAATCACTATATATAAACAACATAAAAGAATGTGAATAGTGAATGGATTGAATTGTTTATAAGTTCATAAGTTTAGTAGAATATTATAAGTTTATAGGTCAATATCTCATTTGAATGTATATATAAATTCTATTGATAAAATATAAATATATTATCTTAGATTGAGTCTAGGTGTAAATATGGATTTCCAAAGTAATATTAACCTTGAACAAGATCTTAAACATGGATATGTACATAGATATATATCTAATATTTTTAATAATGTTAATAAAGAAACCAATATTTGTAGATGAATAAATTTCATAAGTTATGGTGAGGGTATAATGCTAGAAATAAGCACAAATTTTATTAAAGACTAGTTAATATTAAATTTCAAAACATAAAATTTTCAAAGATAGGAAGGCTTGATTATTAGGCTCTGATTTCAAATGTAATGTCAATTTTCCTCCTAAAGTTGTTTAAGTATTAAAATCAGATTTAATAGATTAAATATTAGAGTTAATATAATTGACATGATATAATGTTACTAAAATGATGTAAATAACCAATATAAAATTACTAGTGTAAACTATAATATGTAATAATTATTCCTCCCCCTTTCAAAAGAGTTTTTATATATATTCTTTATTAATTTCTCTTTTAACCAAAAGATCATAATATCCTTTATTTTTCCATCTCCATTTTAATTCTAAAAGATTATTTCAGAACTTTTCTTTTTGTGAAGAAAAACCACATAACAAAAATAATGATCATGAAAGTGATCCAATTTTAAAAAATCATAAATTCTAAATAAATATTATATATTAATTTAATTTCAAAATTAAATTTTAATAAACAATCGTTCACACCATAAAATTAACCATTAATTACATGACAACAACAAATAAAACTAAACATGTCTTAATATCTTTCGTCTGCTCTTATCAATCTTCTAAAATTATTTATTTAATTATATTTTAACTTAATTTAACTCTAGACTACCTAATAAAGGATATGTTTATATACCTTTCTTTAGTTAAGGTGAGGTTTGGTGGTGAATTTTCCTTAAAACCAGAAAAGCGACATTCTACCGGTTTGTCTGTGTCTTGAAACTAGGCACACAATATCTATCCATCATGGTGCGTGGAATGTGTGGCCAACTTCTTCTAAAGTCCCAGGTCTGTGGAAAATTCCTGTCCGACTTTTGTTTGCAATTGATTTGGAAGTCTTGGATCTTGAAATTTTTAAATATTGCCTACCGTCCTATGTAAATTTCTGGGAAGGTTACGGAGAAGAAATGGACAAAGTTTCTCTCCAATCCAAACACATGATCTGGACAAAGACATGCAAAGCAAATCATGTTTATTGGGTGAAAGAGATTTTCTGTTTAATTCTAAGGCATGATGTAAGAGCAGTGTACAATCTTGAAAGGTTTCGGTTGTTTCTGTAAGGAAGCAAAGGTGTGCGGAATCGCTTCCTACGCTAATCTTGAGAGAACGAATATGCAAATTTCAACTTAACTGATTACAGGAATCTCAAGAAACATACAAGAACATGAATAAAACAATGAACACATAAGACAATGATTATCGTGGGGAAAACCCTTATGGGAGAAAAACCCCACCCTCTAAAACCTGCATAATGTATTATCAAATCAAAGAAGATTACAATACACTTGCAATGCAAGTTCTTACAAGAGCATCACCTCAACTCAAGCTTGGAGAGACACCACTAGCATCCTTCTAGCACCCAGCCTTGCAAACAAAACTCCATTGTGTAAACTCCTCCCCAAGCCCTCCTTATATAGTGATTTACAACCTGGAAACCATTTGTGGTTTTACAAAACCATGGGCTTAACCACCATGCCACATGTTGCCCATTTTTGACATTTACATTTCCAAGATGGAAAAACAACCAGGTTAAAATAGTAATCCCGTCCATAATTTTGTCCTCTAGTTTAGACCCCCATAAAAGACATAAAACAAATTAACTATGCTCTAAAAATGGCCCTCCTATATTCTACTAAGGACAAGGCACCTTTTAACAACTCATACACCTTTTTCCAATGCATAAACATGTGGAAAACTGCCACAAACAAATTCTGTAATTTTCCTGGAAAAGGCTTGCAAGGTTGAGACATATTTCTCAACAATCTCCCACTTGTCGAACACCTTGCAAGAGTTAGGGGATCCAAAATATCATGGACTTAATTGCTAGGGGCCGAAAGGCCCATAGACTCTGAACACCATCTGAACTTCTCTGTGCTCACAGGTTTAGTTAATGCATCAGCAACATTCACCAAAGTGTCTACCTTCTCCAACTTCACCTTGCCATCCTCAACCATATCTCTCACAAAATGATATTGTACATCAATGTGTTTGGTCCTGGCATGAAAAGTCGAGTTCTTCGCTAGGCAGATTGCACTTTGACTATCACTATAAATTGTCACTACACCCTGTTTGAACTCTATATCTGAACACAATCTCTTAAGCCAAATGGCTTCCTTACAGGCATGAGTAGATGCCATATACTCTGCCTCTGTAGTGGACAAGGCAACCACATCCTGTCGCTTGCTCATCCAACTAATTGCACCACCAAATAATGTAAACACATATGCACTGGTGGATCCTCTTCTATCAACATCACTAGCCCAGTCTGAATCCACATAGCCTCGAATATCCAAGGAATGCTTGTTTCCTATTCCATGAAAACATATAGAGTACTCTGAGGTACCCCACAAGTATCTGAAAACTCTTTTAATTGCATCCCAATGTGCTCTTCCTGGATTAGACATGTAATGGGAAAGTACTCCCACTGCTTTGGCAATGTCTGGTCTTGTACAAACCATAGCATACATCAAACTTCCAACAGCACTCTGGTATGGTACTCTACTCATCTCTTCCATCTCTAATGGGGATGTAGGACACTGTGAACTAGAAAGCTTTGTTCCCATCGTAACAGGAACACTCAATGGTCTAGAATCTTGCATATTGAATCTTTTCAAAATAGTACCAACATACTTACTCTGGCCTAGCCAAAGCTTTTTGTTTTGTCTATCTCTTACAATCTCCATTCCCAGAATGTACGTTGCTGCACCAAGATCTTTCATTTCAAACTTCGCTGAGAGTTGAGATTTTAATTCTGCAATCAAACCTTTTCCTTTGCCAATAAATAACATGTCATCGACATACAAGGCAATAACCAGGAAACGATCACCATCAGATTTGAAATATATACAATGATCAGATTTAGATCGCACAAATCCCAAGCTCAACACATATGTATCAAACTTCTGGTACCACATCCTAGGACTCTGTTTCAAACCATACAAGGATTTCTTCAACTTACAGACCAAATGACTTTTACCTTTTACCACATAGTGCTCTGGCTGTGTCATATAAATTTCTTCCTCCAAGTCTCCATGAAGGAAAGTTGTTTTCACATCCATTTGCTCGATCTCTAGATCATAAGCTGCTGCAATAGAAAGCAAAAATCGAATGGATGTCATTTTGGCTACAGGAGAAAAAATCTCACCATAATCTACCCCCTCAACCTGGGAGTAACCCTTAGCAACCAATCGCGCTTTGTACTTCTCAATGCTTCCATCTGAACCCATCTTCTTTTTGAACACCCATTTACAACCAACAGGTTTCCGTCCTTCAGGCAATGGTACAAGGTCCCATGTATCATTCCTCTTAAGAGCTGCCATCTCTTCATCCATGGCTATTTTCCAGGACTCTGAATCATTCATACCAAGAGCCTCTTCTACAGATCTTGGTTCATCGATGTTAGCATTCAAAGCAAATATACACCTCCAATCATCAGGAGAATACCCATACCTTTCAGGTGGTTTCCTTTGTCTAGTAGACCTTCGAGCAAGATCTAGTTCATTATCAGGTTCAGGTTCAGGTACCTCTTCTTCCTCTGATGATTCAGAACTCGTAGAGCTCTCCTTGACTTCTTATCTTTCTAAGGGCCTTGATTCAACTTTCTCTAGTGTAGCAGGTAGTTGAATCACATCTTCCTTTTCTTCTATTTGTTTTGGCTGCGCTGTAACAAAAGAAGGCTTAGTTTCTCTAAAAATAACACTTCTGGAATAAAATACCTTTTGTGCAACAGGATCCCAAAGCTTGTATCCTTTCACACCATAACTGTATCCGATGAAAATACATTTAACAGCTTTGTTATCCAATTTTGTCCGCTTCTCCTTTGGCACATGAGCATATGCCTCACAACCAAAAACTCTCAGATGTCTAAGTGAAGGCTTGTGGCCCGACCATGCTTCCATTGGCATTTTATCAACAAGAGCTGATGTAGGAGACCTGTTTATCAGGTAGCAGGCAGTGGCTACAGCTTCAGCCCAAAACTCTTGTTCTAGTCCAGCACCACTCAACATACTCCTAGCCTTCTCCATCAGGGTCCTGTTCATTCTTTCTGCAATTCCATTCTGTTGTGGAGAATACGGAGTTGTCTTCTGTCTTTTAATACCACAATCTTTACAAAATGTATCAAAATCATTAGAGCAATATTCACCGACATTATCAATTCTCAAACATTTTATTTTCTTTCCAGTCTGCAACTCTACCATTGCTTTAAATTCTTTGAAACGACTGAAAACTTCAGCTTTACTCCTAAGAAAATAAACCCATGTTCTTCTACTGAAATCATCAATGAAAGAGACATAATAAACTGATTTACCAATAGAAGGAACATCAACTGGACCAAATACATCTGAATGGATCAGATCCAATATACATGAAGACTTATGAGAACTGGAGTAAAACTGAATGCGGTTTTGTTTTCCATAAATACAATGCTCACAAAAATCAAATTCAAGATTGCAATCATTTAACCCATCAACAAGATTCTTATTTTTCAAGGTCCGTAGACCCTTCTCACCTATGTGGCCAAGTCTTTGGTGCCATAACATGGTCTTCTCTGCAGGCAACTTTGATTCGGTAGACAGAGCACCCTTGGGTACCCAAAAACCACGACCATTTGTTGAAAGAGAAAACCTCTCCTTTTCCAACAGAGTAGTCTTTTTCACAATCTTATCAGAAGTACTATTGCACTCAACCGTGCATGCATCAAGCTGGTACAGTGTACCCAATCTACTTCCTCTTGCTATTACCATAGCACCTCTTACCATTTTCACACCTGCTTCAGAGAACTGTACATGCACACCCGCATCTATTAGTTTACTAACAGATAACAAATTTCTTGCTAGTCCCGGGATATGCAAGACACCATCAAATCTTCTAATTCTACCATCAAAAAATTTTACACAAATACTTCCACGGCCAACAATATCAAGAATAGAGTTATCACCCAAATACACCTTACCACCATCAAAATTTTCATACTTACTAAACCAGTTTCTATTAGGAGTCATGTGTAAAGATGCACCTGAGTCTATTAACCATGCATTATCACCTGCATGAGTGGCCAAGGCTGCGATAAAAGCGTCTCCATCTTCCTTCTCGGACTCAGAATCAGAATCTTGCTTCTTTTTCTTCTTCTTCTTTTTCTCTTTGCAATCCTTTCGGAAGTGTCTAGATTTCCCACAATTCCAACATATCACCTTGGACTTACCAGGGGATTTTGATCTCCCCTTATTCTTGGACTTAGAACGGCCATGCTGCTTTTCGTTCTTGCCTCTTTCCTTTGGTCTTCCTCGAACACTCAAAACCTCTTTAGCATTCAGAGAGACCTTCCTTCTCATCTCCTCAGAAAGTAGAGAACCAACAACATCCTCCATCTTCAAGACAATAGAAGTGCTCCCTATGGCCATGACAAGGTTGTCCCATAAATCTGACAATGAACATAGTAGGATTTGGCACCTTTCTTCTTCATCCATCGCTACCCCAACTGAGGTCAACTGAGTCACCAACATATTGAAACTTTCCAGATGCTCAGGAATTCGTCCACCTTCTTCCATTCTCAAGGAATACAATTTCTTCCTCAAGAAAATCTTGTTAACAAGTGATTTCGCTTGATAGATCTCACTTAGCTTCTTCCAAAGCTTCTTCGCGGTAGACTCTTCATGCACATTAATCAGAATTGAGTCTACAAGACACAATCTTATGAGACCTTTAGCTTTTCTGTCCATCACATCATATTGTGCAGCTAAAGTCGGATCTGTAGGCCTTAGGTTATTCTCATCCACCACATCCCATAGATCTCGATCAATCAACAGATCTTCCATCTTCAGCTTCCACATCTCAAAGTTTGTGCCAGAAAACTTTTCTACATCAATCCTCCCCGACATGCTTGCCATCTTTACGATCCTGTAATATAAAAATGAAATACTCTGCACAAGCTCCCACTCAAACCTTGATTAGCTCAAAAAACCCTGTACCCAACAAACAGAACCAAAACTGGCCAGGCTCTGATACCACTTGTAAGGAAGCAAAGGTGTGCGGAATCGCTTCCTACGCTAATCTTGAGAGAACGAATATGCAAATTTCAACTTAACTGATTACAGGAATCTCAAGAAACATACAAGAACATGAATAAAACAATAAACACATAAAACAATGATTATCGTGGGGAAAACCCTTACGGGAGAAAAACCCCACCCTCTAAAACCTGCATAATGTATTATCAAATCAAAGAAGATTACAATACACTTGCAATGCAAGTTCTTACAAGAGCATCACCTCAACTCAAGCTTGGAGAGACACCACTAGCATCCTTCTAGCACCCAGCCTTGCAAACAAAACTCCATTGTGTAAACTCCTCCCCAAGCCCTCCTTATATAGTGATTTACAACCTGGAAACCATTTGTGGTTTTACAAAACCATGGGCTTAACCACCATGCCACATGTTGCCCATTTTTGACATTTACATTTCCAAGATGGAAAAACAACCAGGTTAAAATAGTAATCCCGTCCATAATTTTGTCCTCTAGTTTAGACCCCCATAAAAGACATAAAACAAATTAAATATGCTCTAAAAATGGCCCTCCTATATTCTACTAAGGACATGGCACCTTTTAACAACTCATACACCTTTTTCCAATGCATAAACATGTGGAAAACTGCCACAAACAAATTCTGTAATTTTCCTGGAAAAGGCTTGCAAGGTTGAGACATATTTCTCCACAGTTTCAGATTATCTAATATGAGATGAATCGAAAGCTTTGTCCAAAGCTTTAATTGATTTTGTTCATAGGAACTGCTTCGAAACTTCAGTTTCGACATGTCGACACGCCCCACCCACTTTTGTTTCCTCGCAACATCCTTTTGACAACATGGAAAGCTATTATATCAGGCATTCCTTCCTTCTCTTCTGTAGTGTGGAATCATTATTTCATATCCAAAGGTGCCAGCGATTCTCTTATCGTCTACAATGTTTCCTACTTGTACTACTTGTGATATCTGGAGAAATGCTATGAGAGCCCTGATTTTATTCCTTCTTCTCTTTGTGGAATCGTATGATGCAAGGCCTCCAGAGGTGAGGATTGGGGGAGTCTTTGATTTGGGAAGCTATCAAGGTAAACAATCCAATGTAGCTATAAAATTGGCCATTCGGGATATTAACAACAATCCCAACATTCTTAATGGGACCATTCTTCAGTTTGAGACTACAAAGATAGGAAGCACTTCTCTCATGGATGCGGAGAATGGTAAAAAAAACACTTCTTTTTCAGTTTTTTTTATATTCTATCTTCCAGATATAAGTCCATTGTTAAAACTAATTGAAGTTGGTTTCTCAGTGCTGAAATTATTCAGAGCAAACGTGGTATCAGTTGTCGCACCCATGACGGCACAGATCTCCAACTTTGTTTCTGTCCTAGCTGATTCTGCACAAGTACCACTCATTACATTGGCTGGAAATGATCCCTCCATGTCCTTAAAACACTCTGCATATTCAATTCAGATGATTGGCAGGGATACACTGCAAATGAAGGCAATAGCAGCCTTGGTGAACAAATTTTACTGGAGAGAAATAGTGGTCATATATGAGGAAGATGAATTGGGTCTCAGCGGGATTCTAGCTTTGAAAAATGCACTCCAGGAAAATTCTGCCAGAATAGTCCAAATGTTTGCTGTATCCAACGACTCTTTCAGTAACTCTTCATGGAAACATATTCGGAAGACACTAAACGACGTCAAGATTAGGAGTCGTGCGTTTGTTATACATACTAGTTATGGATTGGCCCAGAAAATCTTTTGGGAGGCAAAACATTCAGGCATTATGGAGAAGGAGGGATGGGCTTGGATTGTTACAGAGTGGGTAGCAAGCTATTTGGATGTTAAAGATGACAAGACTATGGATTCAATGCAAGGAATAATTGGGGTTCGCACAAAAGTTAGATACACTCCACAGTCCAAGAGTATCAACAAGAGATGGAAGCATAAATTCATGAGGTTGTATCCAGGTGTAACTCACTCTGAAAACATTGGCATAGTTGGAGCCTATGCTTATGATTCTATCTGGGTAATAGCTAGAGCTATTGATGCTATGTTCAGAGCCAACAACAACCTTACTGAACTGGAATTTAAGTCTTCAGAGAAATTTTCTAGAGATGTGCATGTTTTCCAGGAAGGGAGTGCCTTGCTTCAGAAAGTAGCTCAGAGCAATTTCGAAGGGATTAGTGGTAAGATAACATTCAGCAAAAATGGGCTTCTAGAATTTGAATCATATGACATTGTTAATGTAGTCAACAGGGAAATCAGAGTTGTGGGATCGTGGCCAAACAAAGAATTCAGATGGAAAGAAAGTATAGAGTGGCCAAATGGATCTCCAACCCCGCCTTCTGGCTACAGAAAGTTTATAGTTGGAGTTCCCCCGCATGTTGTGTTTCCTGGGTTTGTGAGCATCACAAACAATAACAAAAAATTTGAGGGGTTCTGCATAGATGTATTTAAGAGAGCTGTGGAGATGCTTCCTTATGCTTTTCACTATGAATTTCAAATGTCTGAGGATAGCACTGAATGTCCAGAATATAACAAGCTTGTTGACCAAGTAGCGAATAAGGTATCCTACCATTTCCATCTGTCTTCATTTAACTCAATATTTAATTTTATTATTAGGCGGATAAATCTTTTCATTTCTCCAAACTATTATCAGAAGGTCCAGATGTGTTAAATATAAAAGATGGAGTAGGTATTGAATAAACTTCTATAGTCATATCTTCCCGCATATAGATTCCTATCAGAAATGGAACATGCTGAACTGAAATATAAATTAAGCTGTGAGTAATAAACGTTCTTGGGCTATACTTTGAACACAAATAAACACTCTTCTATCTTAGTTTGCAGATACACGGTTTTATGTGTTTTCATTACAAATCAGTATATAACCAGGTGACTTGGTCCTGGGGAGAGGCGGGAGGGAGGGGGGTGTTGCCTAAGTTCTGGTGCAAACAAATCTTCTATAAAACAAATGCATCAGAATAGGGAGAGATTTAATAGAGATGGGACACGGCCAGAACAGGACATCAGCAGCAAAACAAAGCAAAATATTTATTAATTCTAGAATAACCCTAACATCTCTAACTCCGTCTCTGCTAATTTAGAAGGTTCTTATATGCAGTCAAATAAAGACCTCAGATCAGCACTTAAAACTACTATCCTGTAGTTGACTTGTTTCCGCAAACAAAAAAAATAAGGGTAAATTATTATTATGAGAGACATTATCCCTTTTTAATTCAGTGATGTGTCATTTATTTTCATTTTCAAATCTCAAATATTTTTCTAATTTTTCATACAATTTTTTCTTTTATTTTCAACTACTTCTTAATATATTAATCTTCCTTCTCTGTTAAGTTCTAATTACCTTTCTTTCTTACTTATCCGTCTCTTTAATTGTATTCACCAATACTTTCTTCTTCTTCAAACTAACAAAACTCAACATATTCATCTCATTCATCCTCTTCATCTTCTTCATGTTCTCTTTTAGATAATGTAGATTTACCCTTCTTCATTATTTTATTGAGAATAAAATTCCGGAAAAAAATATATTAGAATAGAATAAGATTTAATAGAGATAATTATTCTGAAATAACTATCTATGTACATGTCTAACTCCCTTCTCTACTAATTCAAAAAGTTCTTATATATAGTCAAATAAAGACATCAAACCATTGAGTAACTAAACTAACTATCCTACAATTACTATTTGGTTCTTTTCTCTAAAAATATAATAAGTTTTCTAACCACTCTTATTAGAAGAAAAGCATCCCCTTCAGTTTCTTAATCAAATTAATACTACAATTTAGTTCTCAATTCAATAATACATAATATTTTTAGATTTTATAATCATTTAAAATAGTTAATTTTTTAAAAAAATAGCAAGAAATTGGAATAATTAAGTCTAGATTTAGACATTGCAATGTTATCCCCCACACACGAAAAAATCCATAGACAAATAGAAAACGTTTTCAGCCTTATCCTTCAAGTAGCTCCCATAATCCTCAATCCCACAACCATTTTTAAATGAATGCCATGAGACTTGTCTATGTGGAAATTCATAAGTAGAAGTCTATTCCATTAGATGACATCATATACATATGTTTTTTTGTTTGTAATATTCAAGTTCCATAGTAATTACCGACTCTGCTGAAACATCACATTATTCAATAGTAAAATAGTTAATATTAATTTTATATCTTACACATAATAAAAAAAGATAAATAATTAACTTATCTTTATTGATTAAAATTTATCTGTAATTATAAAATTATATAATATTTAAATATTACTATAACTAATTAGATGTTGTATAATTTCTTTTGTATTATTGTGCATCCCCTTAGTGAACCTTTAATACTAAATGAGCAGTAAAAAAGTCCGTATTTGGACTTTTAATAATGGTACTTACAGTAAAAAAAGTGATATATTTTTCAAATCACACTCAGAACAATAAGTTCCCTGTGAGATTAGGAGTTTAGAGGGAATGCTGTCTAATCTCTGAATACTTATTGAAAGAGCATTTTTGGTGGGCAGACATTTGATGCAATTGTAGCTGATATCACAATACTCGCAAACCGCTTTGAGAAGGTAGATTTTACACAGCCATTTACTGGTACAGGGCTGCTTATCATGGTGCGTACTAAGAAAAAGCATTCTTCTGGCTGGGCCTTTCTACATCCTTTTACAATACCCATGTGGATGACTGCAGCAGCATTTGTTGTTCTTACTGCATTTCTTGTTTGGCTATTGGAACGAGATGAGAACGACGCTTTCACAGGACAGATTAGGAAGCAAATGGAAATTTCCCTCTGGTAAGTGCTGCTCTAATAATTTAAGCTTTTATTTTCTCTATAGTAATGTTCGCAGATTAAAATCCGAGGAAAAACAACGTACAAAATAGTAGGTACAATTGCACGAACTGTCAAGTTTAGGGAATTCATGATGGTTTCTATAATAACAAGAATATCACTGCAAAATAGCGAGGGCGTCATGATCATTAGTTCTTGCATTCAAATTGCCACAAGGAATTCTTTCTGCTGATCATCTTATGTGTTTTTCTTCCTCTTTGGTTAGTCTTTTGTTCAAACAGATATTTCTCCTGAGTTCATTTATGTCCATTTCAAAACTATTTCAATCTTAAGTTGGTTTGCATAGATATTTTGGCTTACAACATAAGTTCAGAAACTGCAGTTGTGGCCATAAGTCAACCTCTTAGGATTCATCATCACAATACATTTTGTTCTGTATCTATGTACTTTTTCTATTTGCATGGTTATATTTGGCAATTGGGTTTGTTAGAAAACAAGTCGCATCGAATTAAAGATGGATTGATTATCAAGAGGGTTTCCAACAACAAATGAAAATGAAAGGTCTTAAATTTACTTCTAAAGTTTAGAAGATGTACACCTGCATGTTTCTGGGATTTGAAGGTATCAGAAAATGCTAAAATAACAGTGATTATCTAGTATAGGGAATTTAACTAGTCAAGATTGGGGACATGCTGGCCTCCCACATGTCATGCTCTTCAACTTTGATGTTTGTTATTTTATGTAGTGTGACTGTGGACTGTTCCAATGAAATTGATGGATTGGGTTGTAAGGCAGTTGATTGATATAAGATATTAGAAAAGGGAAAAATGATGATGTCCTCTTCTCTCGAATGCTGCTGATATCAGAATGTGAACTGTATTTATTTTGAGTTGAAATAGATTTCTTTGTTATGAATTTCCAAGGGACAGGAATTTATTGTATTCTATTCATTTATTATCTTGCTGGTCAATTGTTTGGGCGACTGCAAATTTTCTGTTCTAGGTTGAGAGATCCCGAGGTTTTTCACAGTTCATATGTAACAAGGTTAAACGTGCATATGCAAGGGCATGCTGAAAATCAACCCCAACATTGTGCGGAAGGGAGACTGAGTAAAACAGAGTAAGAGAAACATGAGATTAGGAATATATTTCTGCACCAACTTCATAACATAGGCAAACAAAATAAAATAGCTTACATAGATTTGATGATTTGAAAGGAAAGGTATGAGAAAATATGGAAAGAAGTTGAATAAGTTTTAAGATTTAGTGAAAAGAAGGGAACCTTTTTTAATCTATTGTAAAATCTTGTAGAGTCTGAACCAGAGCATAGGAAAGTAATAGATCATGATGTTGGGACAGATGCCTGATATAAGCAATAATCTTTTTTTTAAAAGCAAGATAAAGGTTAATTGGTGGAGAGTTGGGACCGATTCTTACCTGGAGTGAGTACATGAGTTGGAGATAAATTTTGAAATGGAAAATATTGATGATTTGTACAAAAATTACATCCATTTTGTATTTCAAACTCAGATTCACATGGATTTTCCTTGTCAAAGATGGATTTTAGCGCACTAGGAGATAATTGCTTTTAATATTGGTCTAAATGAAGGTTAGGTGCTATTTGATGCACTGCTTATGGCTGGTTCTCATCTTCTATTGGGAAAGCTGTGGCAGTTTGATAGAGGGACAATTTATGACAGTAAACAAACACCTGTAAGGTGCATAAAGATGACAGAAGTCATGCATTGAAACCTTTGAAAAATTGAAGTATTTTCTCAATTCACTTCAGTATTGGAAAGTTTCTGACATAGCTGAAACCAAGCAATCATAGAATGATATGATAGCAGATGCACAAACAGAGGATACAGTGATCCTGAATGTAAATTAAATTTCCAGTTTTCAAACAGCTTCTTTTTCAGTCATTCATGAGCACAAAAGCAATTACGCCTGAGACTCCAAAACCACACCCTCTATAAACATCATTTTTTTTCCGATAAAAGGTACATTCGTTCAATTACTACAGTATGTCATTTTCAAAAGGGCCTTTGACTCCAATTGCGTACTCCCTAACTAAAACAGAACTCAAAATGAAGGTGCATCTGTCAATGCAATGCACACCAAGTTATTAATTTTGTCTGTTTAATTACTGCTTCCTCCACAACATTCCAATATCCATAAAGGACAGTAGCTGCTAACTATAAATGGGGGCAGTAAACTATACGCCCAGGTGTCATTCTTCAGGTGTTCCAGTAAACTCTGCATTAGGTACCTAAAGGACGCTTAACAAGAAAATTGTAGTGCTTCGCATACTTGAGAGAAGAATCTGGTTTGAAAAATGAGCGAAGAAATGAAGCAAAAGCCAGGTCACTTCCAAGTCTTAGCGAGGGTGAACAAGAATGTAGATTTTGAAGAGTATTAAGTCGTCGAAAGCGAAGTCATACATCTTTCAGAAACACAATATCTGAAAGGAGAAACTCTAGAAAGATTTAGGTCAATTCCATGAAATAGATGGGCAGAAGAGGACAACACAAGAAATGATTCTACACAAATTTGAACAGTTAGAAATCATGATCCGAAAGAACGACTCAAGTTTGCAATGAAAACATTTATCGCAATCAAACTATTTTCAAAGACACGAAACCATAATATCTGGAAAACAAAGGAAGTATACAATGTGATGTGAGGTGATGCGATGGGAGGAAGCAGGGAGAATAGCGTTGCCACCCGTTGATGAGCATTTAATTACTTAGTGTTAAAAATATTGCTCAACCAAAGATGCTCCTCCATAAGTAGGCATGCTAAAGGCCACGAGCACTTTTATTTGGCATTAGTGTTGCATATTGTGGCATTTAACATATTTGGATTAATAGATCATTGTTATAACTATCTGTGGGAAATAGAAGTGAGCAGACTATCATTTTAGGTAATAATATTTTGTGTTTGCATTGCAGGTTTTCATTTTCAACAATTGTATTTGTTCATAGTAAGTGACCTCCTCATTGAATTTTCCCAATTTTATGAATATTTTCTCTCATGCATATATTTTTCTAATATCTGAAGATGCCAACTGATCCCCCCATTTGAGCAGGAGAGAAGGTTATGACATCTCTTGGCAAAGTTATTTTAATAATCTGGCTGTTTGTAGTGTTGGTCTTAAATTCAAGCTACACAGCCAGCCTCGCATCCATTCTCACTGTTCAGTAACTGTCCCCAACAATACGAGACATAGAGTCACTCAGAGCAAACAACGCCTTCATAGGACATATGGATGGTTCCTTTGTAAGAGAGTATCTAATCAATGAGCTAAAAATTGACAAGAGCAGATTGGTACCACTTAAAACACCAGACGACTATGTTAATTCACTCAAGAATGGGACAATTGGTTCTGTAGTTGATGAGATTCCATACATTAACATGATCATGTCACAGAATTGTGAGTCGGCCATTCTACAGAGGAGGATTTGGATTTGTAGGTAGTTACTTCAAGAGTTTGTGCATTTTATTTTTCTGTGGATTGAAATGCACTCTTTAACTCTCTGTAGTTTATGCTGTAGTTATTTGCCAAAGGGTCTCCAGTGGTTCGGGAAATGACATCTGCAGTGCTGAAAATTATTCAGAACAAAACAGAGCAACAAAAACTTCATAGCAAGTGGTTTAACCGTTCTTCTAGTTCATGCAATGAAGATAACGGTGGGATATCTGAAGAAGACACTGTAAATGACGGCGGACAGTTGAGTTTGTTCGTCATCTCATCAGCGTTATATTGTGTAATCGTGTCCGCCCACGTCGGACGAAAGTTGTAAGAAAGACAACTAGTTAGCACAAGGGTGGAGAATGTTCAACCCCCACCTCCAGCTGGCCCTTTGCCTGCAATTGAATTGCTACCATCCCGTCAGCTCCATACAGATAATAGTACAACTTCAAATGGCGTGCGTCATCGAATATCTTACTCAGCTTAATTTTATGAAGCTTTGAAATAATGGCATTGAGTTGACAATGGTGTTTACTCTCACATTTCTTATTTTGAACTCTCCAACAGAACGATGGCCTTGTATTAAATGTTAATTATGTATAGAAGAAAAAGTGATTTATGAATTTAGTAGCGCAGAGAAACTAAAATATAGAGTTATTTTTATTTTCTTTTTATATACAGTTTACACTTTATTTTTTATATATAGTTTACTTTAATCATTATATTTTTTATATATAGTTTACTTTTAATCCTTATATTTTTTTAAAAAATTGTCATGTAATTTTTTCTTTTTTTTTTGAAAAAATCATTTATTATTTGGAATTTGTTATTTTTATTTTTAAAATTATAGTAAATATTATATATTTATATGATACTTTTTAAGAATTTATATATATTTCTTAAATTTTGACATCTATATATATATATATATTTTAAATCACTGATTGATAGGCTAATTTTATAACTTTCAAATGGTATCACATTTTTTGAATCCAAAACATGTGTCACATTCTATGCTTCGCATACTATAGGATAAAAAAAATAAAAAATAAATTTCATGAATATTTGACCAAGTTAAGGTGGTTAGACAGACGAGCTTTTATATTTTTTAAAATTTGTAATAAAAAATTCATAATTAATTATTTACATGGAAAAAAAATTACAAAAAAATATGCATCACATCGAGACATGAGTCATCTACTTATATCTAAAAGCTTATAAAAAAATATTATCATTTTATTGTGGTTAGGTGGTCAGACACCTACTTCTTATTTTTACTTTGAAATTTAAATACTACTACATTAAAATTTCAAATTTTCACCAAATAGATTTAAAAATAAAAAATAAAAGTCTAGTAGTCTAGAAACTAAATTCATTGCTACATAATCTATTTTTACTTTCTTTTGAAATAATATAGATAGCTTATTCAAATTTTTACGTTAAGTTGTCTAACTCTGATTTTTTCTTTTTTATTGCCACTTAAGGGCCTATTTTTTCCATGATGATCCTACACATACCCATAATATATTTTTCCTTCTATTGTCAATGTAGGTTACGCATCTCAATGTAATTAAAATAATCAAATCAAACTAATAATAAGTTAAATATAGATAAAAATTTGAGTAACTATTTGTTTTTTGATACTATGATATCAAAATATAGATAAGTGATTAGAAATATGTGATAAATTTATCTCGAGATTTATCCTACTATCAATTGGGTTACATTGTGTGGCATAGTCTCACACTCTACCTTGTTATAAAGATTAGTTCATGTTATGTAGCTAGAACCTATTTCACTTATGGAGCCTTCTCAATCTACTTACATTTGCATTTGATCTTATTTTTCAATAAGGAGTGCTTAGAAGATTATTGGAGCATTCTTTGAGATTGGAGGAGGAATTGTTGGCTTGTCTTGGTAATAGACAAGTCCTTAGATAATAACAAGTTTGTGAAAATTTATCAAGATTTTACTATGTAGTTTCTAGTCAATCTTCATTGACCCAAATTTCATGAATAGTGATCTACAATGATCCATCTCTCATGACCATGAATGCTCACTTCGCACTCATTTTATCTAGATAATTCTAATAAAGGCACTCATTTAATCTAGATGATTATGATAGGGGCAATTTTCCTCAGAACTTCTCAACAAATCACCCATTAGAATACAACTTTTTTCTAAGAACACTTCACCATGAAGTTTTCTCTACAATTAGCACAAATGGGGTAGCAAGATAAATGAGCTTGATTATGGAGGAAACATTATGGTTAAGCACATTTGAGCAAGAGTATTATTGGGATGGGTATCTCTTTGAAATTTTTAGTTATATATTCTTGTGAACATCACCTAGATGCAATGAGTGTTAGGTCGAACATTGATGATCATGTGAGAGGTGGTTTTTTATGAGCCACTTCTTATGAATATTGGTTCATGAAGATTGATTTTAGACCACATTTGGATCCTAATAAATCATTAAAACAATTCGTTGAAGACATGTCAAACATATAATGTAGATGCAAACTCTAATGTGTTCATGATTTAATATAATATAGAAATGTATCTTTAAGTTTTCTTTAATCTATTATGATAAGTTTTCTTTAATCTATTAATCTATTATGTATCTATTTGATTTTACAATTTCTCACTTTCTAGATATTGTGATAGTCACTCAAAGAAATATTCTAGGGTGATCCCACAATAGTGGCTTCTACAATTTTGGGGCAACCGACACCTAATTATTACTTTTAATTAAATTCACTTTCTGCTCTTGTAGCTGCTAAAACTGAGGAATTGGGAAATGATGCAAACTAGAGTCTCATCAACATTTTGTCCTGAGATTCTAAAAATATTTTTTCAAAATTTTGGAATTAGATTGCACTTTTTTTTCCATCTCCCACAAAACTAGTTTTTTCATAACAAGCATTTTTAAAAAGTGACACTCATCGTGATACAACACAAATATTTTTGAAAAGGAAGGATAAAATTCTAATTTTTTTCAATTTAGATTTGTAACTGTTTCATATCTAGCACTCTTTGCATTTGGTCTCATAGTTTTTTTATTGAATATTTTTCCTTAATCAAGTTTCAAAGTCAAACCAATTGCAATTCAGACATAGGCGGACTATATACAACATAACTTTTTTTGTATGAATCAAAATTTAATTTTTATTTTTTTAATGGATCAAGGACATCAATACCCAGCCTCAACATATTTTTAAAAAATTTATTTTGATAATCTGTTATTTTTCCACATGTGCAGACCAGAGATTTTGATTTTCAATGAAAAACCTATGTTTAATAAAACTAAAAAATAAAATACATAATAAAAGCAAATCATATTAAAATTATATTCGACGGATAGCTCATTCTGAGGACTATCATTATCTAGCTGGGTTTCTGAATTTTTGTGCATTTTCAATTTCAAATTGAGCTTCGAACAACAATTTTTTACAAAAAAAATCTATTTTTTGAGAAGCTAGGGGAAAAAGGGTGTTCAACCGAACATATGTTCAGCCGAACCACATTAAAATAATAAGCGAAATTATTTTAAAGGGGTTTGATCGAACCCCCCTGAAATGGGTTCGATCGAACCCCTCCAGTATACATACGAGAGTCAAACAACTTTTTCAAGGTTTTTGTGCATTTTTCCGAGCTCCTCTGTAAATAGCGTTTTCCAGGCGAGCTTTCAAACGTGTCGACTGAAAAAGACAAATAACAGGTGAAAAAATGTTTTATATTTTTTGAAAATGTTTTGTGACAGATTTTTTGCATTTTGTAGGAGAATTTGTTGTTATTAAATCAAACATTTGTGTTTTGAAGAAGAAAATGGGACAAAAAGAAAAAAAAAAAAAACAAATCTCAACAAAAAATTTCAAAAGATAAAGAAGAAAATAGACGCAAACAAAACTTGACAAATTATCAAAGAAAGAAACAAGGTAAATGTTTATTTATTCACTTTTTCGTCAAATGTGGGTAAATTTATTTACTTAAAATAGTGATTTTATCATATGTTTTATCTATCAACAAGGAAAAATGCATCCAATAATTGATATATAAGAAAATTGAATGTTCTTCATTTAAATTTTTTGAAAATGAAAACTCAAATGCATATCATCAATGAGTTCTATAAAACTAAAATCTACAAAATATCACTAGATTTTATGAATCTTTATACTAAATCTTTTACTAGTTTTGATTTACAATATATTCTTTTTATTTGTATTTTTTTGTAGCACCCAATTTTGCATAGATAGCTATGTGTATGTCTTTTAAATCCTTATATTTATTTCATCCAGTTGTGCATCATCAATTATATAGATATGGTAGAAACACCATTTTTCACCAATATTTCTCCCTCTATCAACTAGTATCTCCCTTTGTCTCAATACATGAAAATGAATAGTAGGGAAATTATTATGTATAAGCAACTTGGATTAAAGAAGATGACACAAGATAATTCAAAAAAAGAGAATTTTTAAACTCATATAAAAACCCTAAATAGTGATAATTAGTTGAGAAGGTGGGGATAACTCAAACACCCCACAAACACAAAAAAATTAGTAAAAAAATATAAGTAAATTATAATAAATAAAATCATATCAGTTAACAATAACTATTTCTGGATTAGGACAAATTTAACAAGAAGTATGATGAATATATACATAAAACATACATTAACTAAATAAGTTTATATGCGAAGAACATATAATGTAGAAGTATGTATCTAAAATAATATTTTCTAAATTTTCTAACACATAATCTAACATAGAATTAGAATATTCTTTATAAGAGTGAAATAATTCATAAAGAAATAAACATATATTGATAGTAAAAAGAAAAATGTATTGAATTTGATAACCTAAATAGTGATAATTAGTTGAGAAGGTGAGGATAACTCAAACACCCCACAAACACACAAAAATTAGTAAAAAATACAAGTAAATTATAATAAATAGAATCATATTAGTTAACAATAACTATTTTTGGATTAGGATAGATTTAACAAGAAGTACGATGAATATACACATAAAGCATACATTAACAAAATAAGTTTATATGCGAAGAATATATAATGTAGAAGTATGTATCTAAAATAATATTTTCTAAATTTCTAACACATAATCTAACATAGAATTAGAATATTCTTTATAAAAGTGAAATAATTCATAAAGAAATAAACATATATTGATAGTAAAAAGAAAAATGTAGTGAATTTGATAACCTAAATAGTGATAATTAATTGAAAAGGTGGGGATAACTCAAACACCCCACAAACACAAAAAAATTAGTAAAAAATATAAGTAAATTATAATAAATAGAATCATATTAGTTAACAATAACTATTTATGGATTAGGATAGATTTAAGAAGAAGTACGATGAATATACACATAAAGCATACATTAACTAAATAGTTTTAAATGAGAAGAACATATAATGTAGAAGTATGTATCTAAAATAATATTTTCTAAATTTTCTAACACATAATCTAACATAGAATTAGAATATTGTTTGTAAGAGTGAAATAATTCATAAATAAATAAACATATATAGAGAGTAAAAAGAAAAATGTATTGAATTTGATAACCTAAATAGTGATAATTAGTTGAGAAGGTGGGGATAACTCAAACACCCCACAAACACACAAAAATTAGTAAAAAATATAAGCAAATTATAATAAATAGAATCATATTAGTTAGCAATAACTATTTTTGGATTAGGATAGATTTAAGAAGAAGTACGATGAATATACACATAAACCATACATTAACTAAATAAGTTTATATGCGAAGAATATATAATGTAGAAGTATGTATCTAAAATAATATTTTCTATATTTTCTAACACATAATCTAACATAGAATTAGAAAATTCTTTATAAGCGTGAAATAATTCATAAAGAAATAAACATATATTGATAGTAAAAAGAAAATGTATTGAATTTGATAACCTAAATAGTGATAATTAGTTGAGAAGGTGGGGATAACTCAAACACCCCACAAACACACAAAAATTAGTAAAAAACATAAGTAAATTATAATAAATAGAATCATATTAGTTAACAATAACTATTTTTGGATTAGGATAAATTTAACAAGAAGTACGATGAGTATACACATAAAGCATACATTAACTAAATAAATTTATATGCGAAGAACATATAATGTAGAAGTATGTATCTAAAATAATATTTTCTAAATTTTCTAACACATAATCTAACATAGAATTAGAATATTCTTTATAAGAGTGAAATAATTCATAACGAAATAAATATATATTGATAGTAAAAAGAAAAATGTATTCAATTTGATAACCTAAATAGTGATAATTAGTTGAGAAGGTGGGGATAACTCAAACACCTCACAAACACACAAGAATTAGTAAAAAAATATAAGTAAATTATAATAAATAGAATCATATTAGTTAACAATAACTATTTTTGGATTAGGATAGATTTAACAAGAAGTACGATGAATATACACATAAAGCATACATTAACTAAATAAGTTTATATGCGAAGAACATATAATGTAGAAGTATGTATCTAAAATAATATTTTCTTAATTTTCTAACACATCATTTAACATAGAATTAGAATATTCTTTATAAGAGTGAAATAATTCATAAAGAAATAAACATAAATTGACAGTAAAAAGAAAAATGTACTGAATTTGATAACCTAAATAGTGATAATTAGTTGAGAAGGTGGGGATAACTCAAACACCCCAAAAACACACAAAAATTAGTAAAAAATGTAAGTAAATTATAATAAATAGAATCATATTAGTTAACAATAACTATTTTTAGATTAAGATAGATTTAACTAGAAGTACGATGAATATACACATAAAGCATACATTAACTAAATAGTTTTATCTGCGAAGAACATATAATGTAGAAGTATGTATCTAAAATAATATTTTCTAAATTTTCTAACACATAATCTAACACAGAATTGGAATATTCTTTATAAGAGTGAAATAATTCAAAAATGAAATAAACATATATTGATAGTAAAAAGAAAAATGTATTGAATTTGAGAACCTAAATAGTGATAATTAGTTGAGAAGGTGGGGATAACTCAAAGACCCCACAAACACACAAAAATTAGTAAAAAATGTATATAAATTATAATAAATAGAATCATATTAGTTAACAATAACTATTTTTGGATTAGGATAGATTTATCAAGAAGTACGATGAATATACACATAAATCATACATTAACGAAATAAGTTTATATGCAAAGAACATATAATGTAGAAGTATGTATCTAAAATAATATTTTCTAAATTTTCTAACACATTATCTAACATAGAATTAGAATATTGTTTATAAGAGTGAAATAATTCATAAAGAAATAAACATATATTGATAGTAAAAAGAAAAATATATTGAATTTGATAACCTAAATAGTGATAATTAGTTGAGAAGTTGGGGATAACTCAAACACCCCACAAACACACAAAAATTAGTAAAAAATATAAGTAAATTATAATAAATAGAATCATACTAGATAACAATAACTATTTTTGGATTAGGATAGATTTAACAAGAAGTACGATGAATATACACATAAAGCATACATTAACTAAATAAGTTTATATCCGAAGAACATATAATGTGGAAGTATGTATCTAAGATAATATTTTCTAAATTTTCTAACACATAATCTAACATAGAATTAGAATATTCTTTATAAGAGTGAAATAATTCATAAATAAATAAACATATATTGATAGTAAAAAGAAAAATGTATTGAATTTGATAACCTAAATAGTGATAATTAGTTGAGAAGGTGGGGATAACTCAAACACCCCACAAACAAAAAAAAATTAGTAAAAAACTATAAGTAAATTATAATAAATATAATCATATTAGTTAACAATAACTATTTTTGGATTATGATAGATTTAACAAGAAGTACCATGAATATACACATAAAGCATACATTAACTAAATAAGTTTATAAGCGAAGAACATATAATGTAGAAGTATGTATCTAAAATAATATTTTCTAAATTTTCTAACACATAATCTAACATAGAATTAGAATATTCTTTATAAGAGTGAAATAATTCAAAAATAAATAAACATATATTGATAGTAAAAAGAAAAATGTATTGAATTTGATAACCTAAATAGTGATAATTAGTTGAGAAGGTGGGGATAACTCAAACACCCCACAAACACACAAAAATTAGTAAAAAATATAAGTAAATTATAATAAATAGAATCATATTAGTTAACAATAACTATTTTTGGATTAGGATAGATTTAACAAGAAGTATGATGAGTATACACATAAAGCATACATTAACTAAATAATTTTATATGCAAAGAACATATAATGTAGAAGTATGTATCTAAAATAATATTTTCTAAATTTTCTAACACATAATCTAACATAGAATTAGAATATTCTTTATAAGAGTGAAATAATTCATAAAGAAATAAACATATATTGATAGTAAAAGGAAAAATATATTGAATTTGATAACCTAAATAGTGATAATTAGTTGAGAAGGTGGGGATAACTCAAACACCCCACAAACACACAAAAATTAGTAAAAAATATAAGTAAATTATAATAAATAGAATCATACTAGATAACAATAACTATTTTTGGATTCGGATAGATTTAACAAGAAATACGATGAATATACACATAAAGCATACATTAACTAAATAAGTTTATATCCGAAGAACATATAATGTGGAAGTATGTATCTAAGATAATATTTTCTAAATTTTCTAACACATAATCTAACATAGAATTAGAATATTCTTTATAAGAGTGAAATAATTCATAAAGAAATAAACATATATTGATAGTAAAAAGAAAAATGTATTGAATTTGATAACCTAAATAGTGATAATTAGTTGAGAAGGTGGGGATAACTCAAACACCCCACAAACAAAAAAAAATTAGTAAAAAACTATAAGTAAATTATAATAAATATAATCATATTAGTTAACAATAACTATTTTGGATTAGGATAGATTTAAACAAGAAGTACGATGAATATACACATAAAGCATACATTAACTAAATAAGTTTATATGCCAAGGAACATAATGTAGAAGTATGTATCTAAAATAATATTTTCTAAATTTTCTAACACATAATCTAACATAGAATTAGAATATTCTTTATAAGAGTGAAATAATTCATAAAGAAATAAACATATATTGATAGTAAAAAGAAAAATGTATTGAATTTGATAACCTAAATAGTGATAATTAGTTGAGAAGGTGGGGATAACTCAAACACCCCACAAACACACAAAAATTAGTAAAAAATATAAGTAAATTATAATAAATAGAATCATATTAGTTAACAATAACTATTTTTGGATTAGGATAGATTTAACAAGAAGTACGATGAATATACACATAAAGCATACATTAACTAAATAATTTTATATGCAAAGAACATATAATGTAGAAGTATGTATCTAAAATAATATTTTCTAAATTTTCTAACACATAATCTAACATAGAATTAGAATATTCTTTATAAGAGTGAAATAATTCATAAAGAAATAAACATATATTGATAGTAAAAAGAAAAATGTATTGAATTTGATAACCTAAATAGTGATAATTAGTTGAGAATGTGGGGATAACTCAAATACCCCACAAACACTCAAAAATTAGTAAAAAATATAAGTAAATTATAATAAATAGAATCATATTAGTTAACAATAACTATTTTTGGATTAGGATAGATTTAACAAGAAGTACGATGAATATACACATAAAGCATAGATTAACTAAATAATTTTATATGCGAAGAACATATAATGTAGAAGTATGTATCTAAAATAATATTTTCTAAATTTTCTAACACATAATCTAACATAGAATTAGAATATTCTTTATAAGAGTGAAATAATTCATAAAGAAATAAACATATATTGATAGTAAAAAGAAAAATGTATTGAATTTGATAACCTAAATAGTGATAATTAGTTGAGAAGGTGGGGATAACTCAAACGCCCCACAAACACACAAAAATTAGTAAAAAACATAAGTAAATTATAATAAATAGAATCATATTATTTAACAATAACTATTTTTGGATTAGGATAGATTTAACAAGCAGTACGATGAGTATACACATAAAGCATACATTAACTAAATAAGTTTATTTGCGAAGAACATATAATGTAGAAGTATGTATCTAAAATATTATTCTCTAAATTTTCTAACACTTAATCTAACATAGTATTAGAATATTCTATATAAGAGTGAAATAATTCATAAAGAAATAAACATATATTGATAGTAAAAAGAAAAATGTATTGAATTTGATAACCTAAATAGTGATAATTAGTTGAGAAGGTGGGGATAACTCAAACACCCCACAAACATATAAAAATTAGTAAAAAATATAAGTAAATTATAATAAATAGAATCATATTAGTTAACAATAACTATTTTTGGATTAGGATAGATTTAACAAGAAGTACGATCAATATACACATAAATCATACATTAAATAAATAAGTTTATATGCGAAGAACATATAATGTGGAAGTATGTATCTAAAATAATATTTTCTAAATTTTCTAACACATAATCTAACATAGAATTAGAATATTCTTTATAAAAGTGAAATAATTCATAAAGAAATAAACATATATTGATAGTAAAAAGAAAAATGTATTGAATTTGATAACATAAATGGTGATAATTAGTTGAGAAGGTGGGGATAACTCAAACACCCCACAAACACACAAAAATTATTAAAAAATATAAGTAAATTATAATAAATAGAATCATATTAGTTTTTGAAAAGGAAAAAATAGGTTTTACAGGGACCTGAAACCACAAAGTTATAGCACCAAAAGATAGAGCAAAACAAGTCCAAACAAACAGATAGCTGTCCCAAAAAGGAAACGACAGCACAAAGAGACAATAGGGTCGAAATAAAGGACTGCCAAAAAGCCAGAAACAAACACCACCGCACTACTCCAAGGTGTTCATCAACTCCTCGGCCTCCTTTTCAACATCCTTCATATCTTGTAACCCTTGCTTGAAGATTTGAACCATATGTGAGGAAATCGGGGTCTTCCTCTTTGTATTAGCCTGGGTGCGAGTGGAAATCCCTTCAACAGCAGATCTACTGCAACCCCTGTCCACATCCAAATCCACGACTAGCGAGCCCTTTTGATTTTTTTCGAGCTTTTCCGCCATAGCATTGATGATAATGGTGTTATGCCTAGCAATTTTGTGATTATTCTCCACAGTGGCCCTAATATTTTGGCCAATCTTGGACAAATTACACTCAAGCCTGGTCAATCTTTCCTGTTGTGAATGCTGTATTTTCCTTGGTAAGGGGGTTTCTTGTCCCTCATTCTCTTTACAACTCCAGCTAATCTTCTGCTCCAAATCCATGACTCTGTTGCTGAGATCTCTGTTACGGCCTTTCAAATCATAGACTTCCTTCTAGGTCCACTTGAGAACAGTGAAAAGGCCATCCATACTTTTTTCCGCCACACTCATAATGTCCTCAGTCTTGAGCTTATTCAAGGTAGAATTTATTTCATCTTGATTAGGGGAATCATTAGGGGTATTCCCAAAACCACCAGATGTAGGGGCACTAGGGGTCGACTCTTTACTGACCATAGGTTTATCAGAAAGAATTTCCATAGAATTCCTAGAGTACAAGACTAATTTCGTAACAGAGGTACCTTTAAAACCTGAGACCAAACTCGGAAAGGGCAGCCAGGAGATGGTTGGGGATTAAGACACGGCAACGAGGCAAAACCCAGGATAGGGCAATCATGCAAAGGCTACAAATTAGGACATGAAGGCAGAGCAGAATCCATAAGGTCATTCCAACAAGACAGGGACTGGGGAGCAATGGTATTAGGACCAACAGGGGCACAAGCAGGATGGGCGAAGGGGTCGTTCTCCTTGCTACTTTCAGTATCCTCATCATTCAATTCCCCAATATCAATAGTTTTAGGCAAAGCTGGTAAATTTTGATAATGCTCATAGATGAGCCTGACAAGACCAAGGTGAATAATAGAAGTCCTCCTAGGGTTTCTTTCAACTTCATGAAGGCAATTCTTCAAAGAAGAGAATAAGTAAAAAGACAAAGAGATACGAACCTTGTGACGGAAATGGCTCAGAATGACAAAGTGATAACCATACGCCCTGGTGAAGTGCCCGCCAACTGTGATATACTTCATTATAACTCTTAAAACGTTCCTCCAGATAGATTTAGTGGACTCCACATCAAAGTAGCTATTGGCAACCTTAACCAATTTAACCTTCTCCTTGTCTTTTTTAGGAAATCTTATGACCGCTTCATTAGAGAACTGACGGTCCCGATAAAATTTCACGCCCTCAGTTGAAAGACCAGTACTCTCACCGATTATTTCCTCATTCAGCTTAACATTCCTAACAAACAACACAATCTCACCATTTTTCCAATTTTTGGCAAAATAGTCCAGCATCCTCTCATCAGTACCATGGAGCTTTTCCAGAAACGGGACTAAACCTCCCTTTTCAATTCTTTCCTAGGCTTTAGCATTCTTTCTATGCTCTTGAAAGCTACTCGGTTCCACACGTTTTCTCTTTCCCCCCATCTTCAAAGCTCTATTATACCACACCCTATAGTTGCTCTGGGTCTCGTTTAAGCATATTTTATCAAACACCCAGAAAGCATGCTAGAGACTCTTCCTAAAAAAGAAAATGACGTCGGTCCCATCAAATCTAATGAAATCGACGTACCTAATCTTTATCCTCTTCATCATGACGAAGACAAGCTTCTTTTCCATGCATTGAATCATAATAAATTAGCACTTTCACCTCAGAATGGAGGTAGTCATTCTTCCTCCACGTGTTTTCCCCGCCCCTCTTAACCCCTTCATTGGCGAAATAATTAGCAACCTTATTGGCTTCTCTGTAGGTGTGGGACATTTTCACTTTATCGAATTTACTTAATAAGATTATTGTATCTTCGATGCACATTTTAATGGTCCACGACGGAGGGGTAAGCCCAAGAATGCAATTTATTATATTCATAGAATCACCCTCCAACCAAAGACATTTCGTGTTCATCTTGAAAGCTAAGTTAACTGCATGATAAGCCCCTACAGCTTCCAAAACATGATTAGTTTGGGTGCCGATGTCCACAGCAAAAGCCGCAATAAAAGCCCCCGAGTTGTCCCTTAAAACACACCCACTACCAGCATTCCCAGGGTTGCCTTTAGCAGCACCATAAAAATTGGCTTTCAACCAACCCAAAGGCGGCAAAGACTAGCTAGCATTCTCCCTCCCACAAACATCAGGCGTGGGGACATTTAACGCTGCTAATTTAGAATTCCACTTTTCACCCATAGCAATATCGAAAGGAGACCAAATAGCTTTATCAACCATTATTCTTGGGATTAGGGATAAATTTTCCTTTATTGCCCTTACGATTTTTTCATGCAAGTCCCCTTCCGCCATCTCTTTATCCCTAAACAGTCTATTGTTCCTTTCCTTCCAAATATTCCATGACACAAAAGGTAGAACAAAAGACTAGAGCTTTTGCACAAAAGGATTTTTTGAAGGAGCTATCCATTGGAAGAAAAAGTCTTCAACAGAAGCAGGGGAAACCCAAACCAAATCAAGAAGCTCAAAAATTTTACCCGAAATGTGTGAAACAAAAGGGCAATGAAGAAAAAGATGATTAACAGTCTTAGCATCGTTCCTGCACATGTAGCACCTGTTAGGTAATTGAATTCCTCTTTTTCCAAGATTGTCCAAAGTGAGAATCTTATTATGTAGCATTATCCAATAGAAGATATTGATTTTAGGAATCAGGTGATTAATCCAAGCCTTAGCCCAGAAGGGCAGAGGCTCCATCGGGCTAGCCAGCATAGAAGTAGCAGAAGAAACTAAAAAAAGGCCAGACGGATTATCTAACCAAACAGCAAGATCATCCACCTGGTGTTGTGCTAGTCTTAGGGCCCTGAAGGCCGACTGAACCAGGCTAAGATCCTGACTGATGGTCTTCAAATCAACCCAACCCCCATTCCTCCAGTAATCTTTAACCAAGACCCCGAATTCCCTTTTACAATCATCCATCCATTTACTGAATTTCTCATCTCTGATTAAAGGGTTTTTAAAAAGCCATCTATGTTCCCAAAACCTAACATAATTTCCTTTTCCAACTAGCCAACCAGTTCCCATTTCCAGCAACTTTCTACCTCTGCTCATATCATTCCAACAAACAGACCCACGAGGTAAAAAAGAAGAATTTATAACCTCATTAAGAGACTCATAGTTACTAAAATATTTGGCTTTTAAGGTATCTTTCCATTCCCCTCTCAAAGTAAGAGTTCTCCAAAGCTGTTTAGCAAGAAGGGACAAATTTAGCACTTTAATTTTTCTTAAACCTAGGCCCCCTCTCGATTTAGGTCTACACACCAGATCCCATCCAATGAGTGGCATTCTCTTCTTATCCTCCACTCCAGACCAAAGAAACCTTTTTTGAATTTTTTTAATGGCCTCAGCATATTTAGTAGGAATTTTAAATAAGCTAAGAGCATACACGGGGAGATTTTGCAAGGACGCCTTTAGAAGCTGGATTTTTCTAGCTTGGCTGAGAAGAGCTCCTTTCCACCCCGACAACTTCTTATTGAATTTTTCAACCAAAGAGATCCAGAACAAGTCCAAGGGTTTAATGCAAAGATGCAAACCAAGATAGGTTGATGGAAGGGGCTCAATCCGGCATCCAAGAATTCAAGCAAGTTTAACTTGTCTATGCTCTGGAGTATTGAGGAAGAAAATTGAACTCTTAGCCCTATTAACAACTTGCCCAGAAGCAGATTCATAAAGATTCAGAATTCTTTTGAAATTCTTAGCTTCAGCCACGGTAGATCTTCCCATGAGAATGGTGTCATCAACAAATTGTTGGTGGGAACAGGTTAGAAGAGAAGAGGAAGGTCTTAAACCAACGAGGGATCTTTGATCAATAAGCTTTTTAATATTTCTTCCCAAACTCTCAGCCAAAATAGTAAACAGAATAGGAGAGATAGGATCTCCTTGTCTAAGGCCTCTGGAAGTCTGAAAAAACCTCGACGGTGACCCGTTCACAATGATAGAAGAAGTAACTATCGACACAAGCCGGCTCACCATCTAGATGACTTTGTTATTAAAACCAAATTTGGCCAGGATTTTAAATAAAAAATTCCACTCAACCCGATCATAGGCTTTGGAAATGTCCAATTTAAGAATTAACCCTTCAGTCTTCGATACCATTAAAGAATGTAAATTCTCATGAACAATAATAACACAGTCCAAAATGTACCTACCTGGCACAAAAAACCATTATGCTATGGAGCAATCATTTGAGGAAGCACAAAAAGCAATCTTGTAGTTAAGACCTTCGAAATAATTTTATAGATAGAATTGCATAGGCTAATTGGCCAAAAAGCTTGAAACTCCGAAGCCCCAGGTTTTTTTGGAATAAGGACCACGAAAGTAGCATTAAGTTCTTTCAAAAGACATCTTGATCCAAAGAATTCCTTGATAGCATTCTCAACATCCACCGCAACAATTTCCTAGAACACTTGGAAGAAGAATAAGGGAAAGCCATCTGGTCTTGGAGCTTTGTTGCCATCAAAAGAGAAAACAGCTTTCCTAATTTCAGCCTTGGAAGGAATAGCAGTGATCATAGAGTTTTCATTGTGACCAATCACCTGGGGTATAGCCTCAATCAAGGAATCTTGAGCTTCAGGAACAATCTCTTCACTACAAGAAAAAAGGTTGCTGAAAAAAATGATAGCCTGTTTCTTAATATCATCTTCCTCCTCAAACCTTGTCCCATTAACATCAACATAAGCGATTCTGTTAGCAGCCCTATGTTTCGAAGCAAATAGATGAAAAAATCTAGTGTTCCTATCTCCCTCAGTCAACCAAGACACCCTAGATCTTTGCGGCCAAAAAACTTCCTCTTTAGCAATGATGTCATGCACTTGAATGAGAAGTTCATTTTCCTTTTCTCTGTAATTATCAATGTACCCCCATTTCTGGATTTTAGCCTGGATCTCCTGAATTTTACCCTTAATTTCCGTCTTAGTTCCAAAAATATTTCCAAAGGCATCCTTTTTCCATCTCCTCAAATTAAATTTCACTTCCTTTAATTTTTTAGCAATCCTGAACATAGCTATACCAGTAATATCAATATTCCACCATCTATTGATTTCCTCAAAGATTCGAGGATGAGATAGCTAGAATTTTTCAAATCTGAAAGGGGAGTTCTTTTTCACCTTAGTAGGATCCGCCATTAAACAAATGGGAAAATGATCAGATCCAACCCTAGATAAAGCTCTCAAAGCACAACAATAGTCTATAAACCATTGACCAGAAACAAGGGCCCTATCGAGTCTCACTTGGATCAAGTCAAGTCCTAACCTCCTATTAGTCCAGGTATAAGAAGCAACTTGCAGGTCAAGGTCAATCAAGGCATTACTGTTAATGAAGTAGGAGAGACCTGAAAGACTATCCTAGTTAATTTGAGAACCCCCAAATTTTTCATCTTTCAATAGAGGAGTATTGAAGTCTCCCATGACCACCCAATGCTCATTAGCAAAACATTTTCAAAAACTAGACAACTCACGCCAAAAGGAATTTCTAGCATTCTTACAATTCGGGGCATATATATTGGATTGAATCCAGCAAAAATTGTCTCTTATGTGGGTAAATCTGGTGGCCACTAAATTTCCATTCTCCATTAAGGGCTCACCTTTAATAAACAACTTGTTCCAAAAAGTAACAATTCCCCCCGAAGCACCCACAGAACTATTTCCGTGAGCCGTACAATTTTGAAATTTTTTAAATCATTCTACTTTATCTTTAGGCATTTTTGTTTCTTGAACAAGAAGAATATCAGGTTTGTGGTCCCTAACAAAATTTTGCAAAACATCCTTTTTATGACGGCTATTCAGCCCTCTTATATTCGATGACATGATTTTCATTTCTTACCTGGGGATTGAAGTATCTCCGGGATGGTCATTTGGATCCCATCCGCAATATCCTGAAGGCTGCCTTGTTCCCTTTGCCATTTTTCTGATCTCCTTCCCTGGCAAGGCTTAGTATTCCCACAATCCACCTTGGCCCTAGTTCTGGTGATCATTCCACTTGAGGTTTCCATCCTCTTTTTTTTTTCCTTCTTTGACCTTGAATGTGAAATAACCTCCTCCCAATCAGTCTCATCTTGGCTTTCCAGCTCTCTTCCTGATTCCCACTCCTTCTCAGGAAATAGGCTTTGATCCCAAGGAAGGGTTTCCATTAAGCCATTCTTGGCTTCTGAAGTATTGACATTAGGTGTTTTTATTTTCACGCTTTGGGTCTCATAAGTTTCCCTCACAACTTCCAAAATGGTGTTCTCCAGTTCCTATTCCCCTTTTGAGCAAGGGTTAACAAAATGAAAGTGAGAAGGGACAGGTAATCCTATCTCCAGGGACAAGCCCTTAATGGGTATTTCCTCCAGAGCAGGAACATTCATACTTCTAGCCATCACCAAAGGTGAAGGCAAAACAAAACCTGTTTCTTCACCTCTTATTTCAGCCTTCTTCTGAGTATCTCGGGCTCCCTCCACAGAATTAGTTTCTTCCTTTCTATCCACCTATGGTGAAATCAAGTATTTAGGATCCTTAGGATCTGAAAAGCAAGTGCAATATAAACCATGGCACGCATCCTTTTGTGAGCATCTCTGGTTCTCCTTCAAATCTTGAGCAGAAGTGTGTCTTTCAAGATTCTCCTTCACACCTGGGACAGAAATTTGCTTCCCCTCCTCAGATTTTTTTCTCCAAGCAGTCTTAGGGTTGGCAACTTTCTCCATTTCACTTTTATTATTAATCAGGCACTTTTTTGCCCAATGCCCAGACTCTCGACATTTAAAGAAAACAAAGGGTGTGGTCTCGAATTCAATAGCTTGCTTCCGAACCCCCAGCTTGGATTGGATGTCAATCGAAGAAGGGAGATCAACATTTTGAGAAACCCCAACACAGATTCTAGCAAAGACCAAGCGCTTTCTATCTACGGTCATTGAGTCAATGGACAAAAGTTCTCCAAAAGAACTAGCAATCCCATTGAGAATATCCGTATTCCAATACTCCAAAGGAAGACCAAGCAATCTAGCCTAGACCGGCACCATTTCAAAGATGGAGTCAGACAGATCAACCCTAGAAGACCACTTCTTTAGGGCCAGGGTAGACTTTCCAATAACCCAGGGGCCACCGCTCCTAACAGCCCTGGAGTCCACTTTGCAAGTGAACTGAAAGGCAAAAAAACCTCTAGGGAGCGCCGCCACCAAAACTAGTCCATTGGTTTTCCATTTATTCTTAACAAACTCCCTTACAAGTTCAATATTAGGTCTAGGACCCAAAAATTTTCCAACCAAAACATTCTCCATCTTTGCAATATTATGGTCTATGATTTCATCCGGCACAGAGATAGAAAACTTTCCAGACCCCGGGTCAGAAAGAATACGCACAGGGGGAAAAGAAGAATTGTTATTTAGCTTAACACCAAACAACGAAGACCACATATTACACTTTTCACCCCCTCTATCCGACATTTCCACAGCAACCTTGGATTCTGAAATTCCATCCTTTCCACCTGGGTCCACCTGGACTTTTTTGCGGACGTCCTTTTCGACAGAGCCAGACTTACCTTTCTCAGAACTCGAAGAAGTCTCCGCATTCACCTGAGATTCCCTCGAACCCCCGCCCGCTACACTGGTCGAAGATTCAAAACCAGGCTTTTCCCGCTTGCTCGCTCCTGTTCCCGCGCTCATCTTGTTTACACATGTATGAGAGTTCAACATTGTTAATAGAGATATTAGAATCATATTAGTTAACAATAACTATTTTTGGATTAGGATAGATTTAACAAGAAGTACGATGAATATACACATAAAGCATACATTAACTAAATAAGTTTATATGCGAAGAACATATAATGTAGAAGTATGTATCTAAAATAATATTTTCTAAATTTTCTAACACATAATGTAACATAGAATTAGAATATTCTTTATAAGAGTGAAATAATTCATAAAGAAATAAACATATATTAATAGTAAAAAGAAAAATGTATTGAATTTGGTAACCTAAATAAAAAGTTGAAAGTTTTAACTAACTTTATTCCTAGATTTAAGATTAACAACACAAAAATACTATCCAAAATAGATAAATCAACCAGTGTAAATGGTCTTAAATCTAAATTGGTTTCACCTATATAAACTATGGAAGCTTATTTTTCCTATTAAAAAAAAGTACTATGTTTTTATTAAACAAAATATTAAAAATGGGATTTAATTATAAACAAAGAAAAACCTAGCATGAGAGTTGAGAAATAGATATCTCATCATGATAGGAATCTAGAATTATGAATCAATAGAAGATAATAAAAATTACATCATGTTTCCTAGATGGTAGCACGACTACATTAAGGTTTATATGTCTACATGGATTTTTGTTGTACATAAAAAATAACAATTTATACAAAATTTGAAAATCTATAAAATAAGAATAAAATACACAACCAATAACAAGAAAATTTAGTAGAATAAGATGATAAATTTGTTAAAATAAATTAAATGATTTAAAATGGTCATAATGTTATTTAAACTGAGCTCTAAGATAATATAATTATGATAGATACGAAAAGACACAAAACCTCCATGTGAAAAGATTTCCAAGAATACATGTAGCTAGTGCCACAAAGGGAAAGGGGTGAATTTTGGTTATCTTACCAATTATATTGTCAAATCCCTAATTTGGTATTTTTACCTCCACATATAATCAAATAAAAAGATATTAGATTAATATGGTTATGCTCTTAAAGTATATGCATCTAGAAGTTCTAAGACGAGCACAACATAAAAAATATATATAATCTATAGCAATAAGTGTATCCCTTAGATATATAAAATAAATAAAATTGAGAAGATGGATCAACATGAAAATATAATAGTTCAAACTATCACATGTTGTAATGTACACTCATATTTTTGATGAAAAATAGTCATGAGTAATGCACATGTTATTTTCTTCATGTAATACCTGATAAGATTATTGTGTACTATAAAGTGTATTTTTATTGATTTGGGGTAATTTTAATTTAATGACTCATTTATCTATAAGATGGGAGGGGCAAGTTTCTTTAATTTTTTAGCATTCTAGTCCTTACATATTCCTACTCTTGCATACATAGATCACATCGTGCATAGTCCTTGTATGTACATATATATCATTTCACCTAGTTCTTGCATGTACAACCCCTTGCATATATCAAGATCATATCACCTAAGTTCCAAGTTGCATACATTCCATGAATTTAGTCATTTGCATATTCATCATTGATCAAATAGAACCCTTAGCTCTTGCAGAAGCTGGACACTACATAGGTTTCAAAATCAACCCATTTGCTATCTATCACCCACATCACTTAAGGTTTATCATAGGCTTTCAAGCTAGGAAACATGTTGGGTTATCCTTGCTCATCTAGGAAAATCCTTTTGGAGTCCATCATCTCCTACATACCCTCTGTTGGTAATTGGTCCCTTGTGTTTATCCATCATATCACAAGTCAATCCTTGCATCGTAACCAAATTTGGACCTAGAGTTGCATTTGACCTCTTGGATTCTTAATTTATCACATCATATTGGATACCATTTTCATTGCATTCTAGTCCTTACATATTCCTACTCTTGCATACATAGATCACATCACATAGTCCTTGTATGTACATATATATATATTTGTTGTTTTATAACTTGAAAATTAGATTTTGTTCAGTATTAATAGATAGGGATTGAAGGTTGAGACACAAATCCTAACGATCACTCGTAATGGGTACCTTATCTAAGAAAAATAAAATATTTAAATATACTAGATCTTGACTATCTACTTAGGTACAAAGAGGCTCATAGACTTACCACACTATCTAATAACATGTTATTTTTTATGGAAACCATAACATTCTTATATGTTATATAACATGATTGAATTATAGAACTTATAGTAACAAGTCTAAAACTTAGTTACTAGCATGCATAAATTTAATTGCATTAAAACATGAAAATATAATAGTTCAAGCTATCATGTTGTAACACACTCATATTTTTGATGAAAAATAGTCATGAGTAATGTGTGTTATTTTCTTCATGTAATACCTGATAAAATTATTGTGTACTATAAAGTGTATTTTTATTGATTTGGGGTAATTTTAATTTAATGAATCATTTATATATAAGATGAGAGGGGAAAGTTTCTTTAATTTGTTAGCAATTTGAGTTCAAAATTAAATCACTTTTATTTTCATTTAAATGTTGAATCATTTTTTTAATGATAATCTAAAATTTGAATCTGTTGACACCTCCAAACATTCATCTCTAAGTTGAAATAAATTATGCATGGTAAATTTAATGTTGAATGAAATGCATAAAATAAACGCCTCAAATTCTTGTTTTAGCATGTGTCCAGCTAGAATTAGCTAAATGTTATTTTAATTGTTTTTCTTTCTTTTCAACTCTCATTTTACATGCATTGGTTAAAAAAGAACATACATGAAAATGCATATGGGTTAAAAAGAACAACACACTTTGTTTTTCATTGGGTTTAAAATTAACTCTTAGATAGAAAACACTACAAATGGTTAAAAATAACCCCTTTGCTTGACAAACACTACAAATGGATAAAATGAGCCTTGTGCATTCACTGTTTGTTCACATTTTGATTTTGGTTTAAAAGGAACACCATGCAAGTGTGATCTGAAATATTCATGTGCTCTCTCTTTGTTTTTAGACAAAGATCGATTGAACTATGAATATTTCGGTTCACTTTTGTTAAGCCTTAGACCTTGGGCCTACTTTGGTGGGAAAAAGTACTCACCCCAAAGCAACTCAAACCGGGAACACGCTAAAGCCAAGCGACGCCCAACCAGTATATAAATTTGAATGTTAAGGAAAACTTAGCATTACAGAACTTCCTGCGGACCAGTAATTGACTCCTCAGTACCCTTGTGGTGCGTCGAAACCTATAGACCCTAACCTCTGTAGACTGGGATGATAATACCTCTCGCATGGCCTTCTAAACAGGTGCCCAAAATAAATCCTTTATTTTAGAAAACCATTAACCTTCTATTCTTTGGTGCAGCAATGGTCGTTGCCAAGGCACCCGCACCTGCGTAGTTCTTAATAGAAATGATCAATCTGCCATGGGAGTTTCATGGAGATTGGAAGCTTGGTTGCCCTGAGAAGTGAGTGCACTATAAGGGGGAGCCCGTGGGGCCAAGCTTCTGAAATTCATTCGCTAAGGATATGCGGTTTGTGGGATCCATAAGAATATTGTCCTTGTAGCCTTAGGATTTTTTTTGTAAATGTCTTCTATGTGGTTGATTTTCATTCTTTACAACACCACGTGTTTTCCAACTATTTTTAGACAACATGAACAAATGAACATCATCCTCCAAATCTGAATCAACATAGTCAAACTGAAATAAATTCCTTGTAATCTGCTTGAAATTTTGTCTAGTGTGAAAATCTCACCTTGTCATTCTGTCATCTTCAATCTCATCCATCCATCCAAAATTGCATTTTCTATAAAATATCAATTTTGTTCTCATTTAGACACCTCTTATTTTGATCACATCACATAGTCCTTGTATACATATATATCATTTCACCTAGTTCTTGCATACATGTACAACCCAGGTTGCATATATCAAGATCATATCGTGCCTAAGTTCCAAGTTGCATACATTCCATGAATTTAGTCTTTTCCATATTCATCATTGATCAAATAAAACCCTAAGCTCTTGCACAAGTTCCACTACTCTTCATAGGTCTCAAAACCAATCCATTTTTTATCTATCGCCCACATCACATTGTCCTTGTATACATATATATCATTTCACCTAGTTCTTGCATACATGTACAACTCAAGTTGCATATATCAAGATCATATCATGCCTAAGTTCCAAGTTGCATACACTCCATGAATTTAGTCTTTTCCATATTCATCATTGATCAAATAGAGCCCTAAGCTCTTGCACAAGTTCCACTACTCTTCATAGGTCTCAAAACCAATCCATTTTTTATCTATCCCCCACATCACATAGTCCTTGAATACATATATATAATTTCACCTAGTTCTTGCATACATGTACAACCCAGGTTGCATATATCAAGATCATATCATGCCTAAGTTCCAAGTTGCATACATTCCATGAATTTAGTCTTTTCCATATTCATCATTGATCAAATAGAACCCTAAGCTCTTACACAATTCCACTACTCTTCATAGGTCTCAAAACCAATCTATTTTTTATCTATCGCCCACATCACATAGTCCTTGTATACATATATATCATTTCACCTAGTTCTTGCATACATGTACAACCCAGGTTGCATATATCAAGATCATATCGTGCCTAAGTTCCAAGTTGCATACATTCCATGAATTTAGTCTTTCCCATATTCATCATTGATCAAATAGAACCCTAAGGTCTTGCACAAGTTTCACTACTCTTCATAGGTCTCAAAACCAATCCATTTTTTATCTATCGCCCACATCACATAAGGTTTATCATGGACTTTCAAGTTAGTGAACATAGGTACATTATCCTTGCTTGTCTAGGGAAATCCTTTTGGAGTCCATCATCTCCTGCATACCCTCTCTTGATCATTGGTCCCTTGTGTTTATCCATCATAACACAAGTCAAGCGTTGAATCTTAACCAATTTGGACCTAGAGTTGCATTTGACCTCTTGCATTCTTAGCTTATCACATCATATATCATACCATTTTAATATATCATACCATTTTCATATATCCCGTCTTAGAATCATATCCTTTTCAAATGCATTTTTTCCATGGAATTCTTAAGTTCAAGAATCTTTAATTTCTTTTGATTTCATATGTTGAACTCCACTTATATATCATCATCTCTCACTTTCTTTGCACAATAGTTTGTGACATGTACAAATGGCTCAACAAGTAGGAAGTTCTCAAGCAGAAGTCGAGCCCAATCTAGATACTGGACCAAATGAATCAGTTGAAGAACACATGGACCTTGAAGATAGGGAGGAGGCCCAAGTTCAAACAATGCATGTTGGAGAGGGGTCAGGATCACTTCCTTCTACACTAATGGATGAGCATATAAACGTAGCTAAAACAGTGGGGAAATAAATTTCTTATAGAAATTTAGATCATTTACTTGAAATGGATATGGAAAAAACTGAAATGTTATGCCGTCCAACCTAAAAATAAAAGTAAGAGGTCAATAACTAAATCTGTAAATAGAATAATGCATGATCATTTCAATCATCTTGAAACACTTGAAAAAACCCAATTGTTATCGCATTTACTTCTTTGTGATGAGCTAAAAGAGTCATTATAATTGATGGGTGTATATTCTGCATCGAATAAGAGGAAACACATGAGACTGCAAAAAGATATTGTTGAAAATGTTAAAAAAGGTTTATATTCCATTGGGAAAAGATCTCGATCAGTGGATAAGGCCATTGCAAGAAAGGTGATTTTGACATCTATTTTAAATAAAGAAATATCTAGAAAAAGAAAAATGTCAGCACTTTCCACTGAATTTGGTTATAGTAGAACCACACTAATAAAATATGAGAAAAAGAGAAAGGTTTCAGATGATAGTTCTGAAGGCAATTGGGCAATTATGTGTAGAGCTCCCCGTTATGACAAGATTGAAGATGTTGTTAGCAACTTGATCTCAAGTTTTTGGAATGATTAGACTCATCCGACATCAAATACTAGAGATGTTATGAGGTATAGGATTGGACTTGGTATTTATTAAGAACATATTAAACATTGGGTAGACATAACACAACTTGAGATGTATATGAACTTTTGTAATATGTATCCTCATATAAAGATTGGGCAAACAATGTTTGAAAGGTTAAAACCATATTATGTGAAGATAAACAAGTTTTTTGAAACTTGTTGTTGTCGTTATCACATTGAATTTGATCTCTAGTATCAACTGTTTCGAAAAATGAGAAAAGAAAGATATGGTTTTCAAAATGCACCTCCTAAACAAGTAAGTTTCTTCATAAAGGATCTATTATGTGATCATGAAAATGGACCTCAAATAAAATGCATAAAAGGACTCTGCGAAACATGTAAAAATTTGGCTAACTTTCCTTCAACAAATGAAAATGTTGACCTGAGTCAGATAGTAAATTGCAAGAGTTACAAGTATGTAAAGTTTCAAAAAAAATTTGGGAAAGAATCCACAAGGTTAAACTATGTAGAAGAGGAGATACCTATTGAGAAATTTATGGAAGATTTTGAAAAATTGATACAACCATACATACAACATTCATTTTATGCTAAGTGGCAAGCACATCAATTTCAAACATTAAGAGATACTTTCCCACTTGGAACAATTCTATCAATATTTGACTTTGCAAAAAATTACTCTTTTGTACATCAAAAAGAGATTCAATCAGAATATTACTTTTCAAAGCAAGTTACTATTATGGTTCATGTGTGTTATCGACATGCACAATTGGAATTGGATGGTGTTGAGAGTACAAATGAACAAAGAGCCATCAAGAAAGAATATCACTTTTATATTAGTGATGATAAAGAGCATGACACACTTTTTGTACAACATTGTTTTACAGAATGTTTTTTTGAGAATTTGAGAAGCAGGAGTGTAAAATTTGAAAAAAAAATTGTATGATCAGATGGATGTGTGGCACAATTCAAATCATCATGGCCATTTTATGTACTTTTTAGATATCATAAAATTTACAACATACCACATGTTTGGACTTTCTTTGAGAGTGGGCATGGAAAGGGTGAGCATGATGGCGCAGGAGCTTGCATCAAACGTGCTTTAAGAAAACATCAAATGAGTTATTCAAAAAATCATATAGATGATGCACATGATATTGTTGAATGGTGCAAGAAACACTTTGCATCAAATGAGGTCGACACATCTTCAAGAACAAACCGAAACATTCCACATAGAGTGTTTTGGGAGATATCGGGTATCTATAAATTACATTTAAAATAAATAAATTTATTTAAATTTAAAATTTACACACATATATATACACATGTTCAAGTTCACATAAGTTTTTTGCAATTACATTTATCTAGGTGTGGATAGAAGATCGATGCATGGATGCAAGAGGGTAGAAAATAAAGATCTTTGCATTGTGTTATGAGTTCAGATAGTCACCCTGGATGGACACTATACACGAGGGATTACTCTTTTTTTTGCACTGAGTGCATTGTGGGAAACTCTCATGCATGCAACAATGAAGAACTTGAATACATTAGTAAATGGGATATGGTACCACTATTCGTTTCATACACATACGATGAAAATGAGGATGAAAGATTTCAAGACATTCCTTTGATTTCAATTGATTATGACCATATTTCAGGATTGGTTAGAAAAGGTACATGTGTAAGTTTTCAATAATTTAAATATTATATAAATTTAATGATCTTTAACTTGTTTAGAGACAATTCTATTTTTTTTAGAATTTTATTGTGTAAATTTGGTGTACAGTAGATGTTTTTGTAGTTATAGCAGAGCCTGAAAACATAGAAGGTGTAAGCTATTATTTACTATGTTGCACAGAAGAGAGGAATAAGCTAACACGACTTAAACAAACGATGGAATGTTATTTCCCATAGGTGAGTTTGAATTTAAAATTATATATATACATTGTGTACATGTGTACATTGCCTTAAAAACATTAAATATATATTGTACAAACCTTGAGCATGCAAATGTTGTACACATGCACATGTATTACCTTAGGTTCATGTTTACCATGCAGGTTCTATTGTTGTGCAAGGGATATATCTAAGACAAGTCAAAGTTGTTCAACATGGGATTCATTTTGTGGACTATCAAGTTGATAACAAGGTATATCAATATAGTCACCTTATAATTCCTACCACCCTACATCTTCATGCAGTTCCACATGCACGCAGATGAAAAAAATGGAGACTAGATAGTGATGACCATCAAAAAATTTACATGTTATTCAAGAGCAGGTTGAACCAGAATGTTTGAGTTAGATTATCTCCATGATTTTCAACTTCAATTGTACATGTACATACATGTTCAAGATGGGAACTTATAGTAACTTGTTTGAACTCTAGATTATTTTAGTTACTTATAATATATGTTGATGACAAGTGTTTTAAATTTGGTTGGACACAAATTAGGGGTTCAAATACATTGAGAACCTTAAATTGAGTAGATATTTCCAATTATATATTTTTTCCATGGAATTCAAGTACTTGGGTATGTGTAGGATCATCATGGAAAAAACAAGCCCTTAAGTGGCAATAAAAAGACAAAAAATCAGAGTTAGACAACTTGACGTAAAAATTTGAATAAGTTATTTATATTATTTCAAAAAAATGTAAAAATAGAATCTGTAGAAAATTGAATGTAGTTTCTAAAATACTAGACCTTTATTTTAAAAAATAAAATCTATTTGGTGAAAATTTGAAATTTGAATGCAGTAGTATTTAAATTTCAGGGTAAAAATAAGATGTAGGTGTTTGTCTAACCACCCTAACAACAATAAAATGATAATATTTTTTTTATAATATTTTAGATATAAGTAAAAGATTCATGTCTCGATGTGATGCATATTTTTTTATAATTTTTTTCGAAGTAAATAATTAATTATGAATTTTTTTATTACAAATTTTTAAAAATATAAAAGATCATTTGTCTAACCACCTTAACTTGGTAAAAAATTCATGAAATTCATTTTTTTTTTTTCAATCCTATAGTATGCGAAGCATAGAATGTGATGCGTGTTTCAGATTCAAAAAATGTGATACTGTTTGAAAGTTATAGATGTTTTTTCAATCAACTTATCAATCAGGACTTTATTCGTAATTCTAATAGAAAATGAATAATAATTATTTATTAAATTCAAAGTAAAGCATAATTTATATTGGTGGAAGCTGAAAATATCCTCTACAAACCCTTTTCATTTCATCAATTTTGGGTAACAAAAAAGTCGTTAGCCACATGGGCCATCAAATGGCTTACATATCGCCACTTTTTGGTCCATCATGATCCTACACATACCCACTTGTTATGTACATAATGTGCAAACCTTGTCATAAAAAAATTCATTGGAAGAGTGATGGTGGGAGTAGAAGAAAATTTAGTGCCAGTTTTAATGATCCCCCAAATCTAGCATGTTTATTTATTTATATCTTCAATATAATTAAGTATTTATGTATATAGTTGTATATATTTAATCAAGATGGTTAGTATTATAGTTAATTAATTTCTCTATTGAAATGTAACATGTTAAATATTATTGCAAGTATCTATATTTAAATAATTTTTTAATTTAAATTATGAACTTTATTGATTCATTGCATCATATTGGAGATTATTGTCAAGTCATAACATGGACACATGATTTCATTTTCCTATTTCCTATTAGGTATATTCGTAGGACAAAACCCTATATTTATATAGATCAATTTGAGACTTCTCTTGTGAAAAATATATATTTATCTAGATATATATTAATAGGGAAGAGGGCTTTGATCATTTATAACAGCTTGCATGTTAGTGACGATAAGAATAGGAATTTAAAACTCTTTAAGAAAGATACCAATTGTTTACCATAGTTCTTATTCATGTTCACTAAATACTAGTTTTTTACCATAGTTCTTATTCATGTTCCCTAAATACTAGTTTAAATGAATCAAGTGGTAATCAAACAAGTTATTTCATTGTGGAGTTCGTTGTTATTTAATGTATAGATATGCAACATATCTAGTAATTTTAGAATTTTGTTACAAGTCAAAAAGATAATAGAGGTGTAATTTGAATTGAATTTTCTTAATGTTTCAAAGAATAAAATTTATTTGTTTATTTGTTCTTACTTTCTATCAAGATTTTAATTTCATCATTTTTATCAAATTTTAAAACTAGAAGAACATGCCCTTGAAATTAATAAATTATAGGCTCAAGTAAATACACTCATTTATAAAATATCATTAGTTTACTTGAGCTTGGGAGTCATTTATTTTATAATTTTTGACTACTTACTATAATTTATTCAACATGGGCATGCATGTGCAAAATATTTATTATGATCAACATGAATGAACTTAATTATAAAGTGGCATTCATTTCCTAAAATTCTACTCTAGAGAGATCAAATGAATATATCATATAAGGAAATGTAAGTTGTAAGAGATCATCAAATAAGAAAATGTATGTATATTGAATATAAGCGAATGTATACATATATCATATAAACATGTAAACATATCAATATTGATCAATGTATAAACATGTAACATGTTATAAGAAAAGTTCCAAATGTATGTATATCATAAAAGCAAATTTAAGTTAGAGATCATCGAATGTGGAATACTAAAGATCATCATATAAGGAAATGTCGAATACTAAAAATCATCATATATAGCAAATGTAAGTTAGAGATAATAAAATGTCAAATACTAGAAAGATCATCATATAAGCAAATACATCTAATATGCATGGCCTAATATGAATGTCGACTGCTAGTCAAACGACCATCTGAGTGAGAACGATCCTACTCTGATGGATGTGCTGAGCCCTACAAATAAAATGGTGTACAAAATGTGTTAAATACATATAATTTATATTAAATATGTATCTATATCTATGCATGTACATATACACATGCATATATAAAAATTTAAAACTCACATGTCCACTAGTATCAAATTCATCCATAGAGTCATGTCGATGTGTACGATCTGGAACAAGGCTAGAAGTGACATTAGGTATGTCCACCTATAAATATATAAATTCATATATATCAGTAAATAAATATCTAGTTAAATTAAAACTAAAAATTAAAAATAATTAAAAAGGAATTGAAACATGCACATGCACTCATACATGCACATCATCTGATATCGGATGTCCCGAGTCCTCTGAAACGGCCACCTCCACCATATCAACTATACGATTAAGCAAAAAATCAATATCTGCATCCCTTTGATCTATCTCATGGTGTGATAGCAATGATGAGTGGAGAGGACTATGTAGGTGAGATGGCATCGATGATAACGAACCGGCACCAACCAACATTTCAGTAAAACCCATTGTCTGTGCAGCTATCGAATGATCAGATGGTGGATCCTGCTGTGCACTAGTGCTGGGTTGAGAGTGATGGGATCCTAGAAGTGAACGACCTCCATGTGCCAAACGATCTCTAACATTCTCTATACCGATCCCATAGTCTGATGCAATGAAGGCATATGCCTCCAAGAGTTCCTCAGCCAAACAATGCAAAGTCCTACATGCCATATCTCCTGTAAGTGCCTCAAACTTTGTGGGAGTAGGGATGCCTGCTGCTGTGAAAGGATCCATGGTGGTCCACTATGCTGAATATGGTGTGGGCCAAGGATGTATAGACATCAAATACTAACCTACATGATTAGCAGACATCCTAGTGGTGGGAGCTGTAATGTCACCTACAGTATCAATTGCTTCCTTTTGGGAAGCAACGACAACCTCATCTACTATGGGGGCTAGAGTTGGGGTGAGAGCAGGAGACCTCTCACCAACCAATACCCTAAACACTGGGGTCAGTCTATCTACTCGATGATAAGTGGGTCTGTCAGCAATCCTGCCACGCCCCTGACTAGCATATGGTGGAATGTCTAGGTAGTTGACTTTGAGGCCCAAATGGACCTCAACATACAACTACTGAACAAAATATAATGGAATATGGTCATTGGTTGGGTATTGACCATGTGCTACAAGAAATCGTGGGTAGATCAATGAGGCCATATCATGATCAGCACATCTAGTGACCTGGTATCCCATAACCTTACATGCACTTTGATAAAATTGAAAACAATTGGTTTTTATCATTTCTTTGGTCACACTATCCTGTATTTGTTTAAGGGGAACCTAACCATGTACTTCTTCCTACATGTGGGAAAGAATAGCAGCTACTCTATCTGGATAAAATGCACTTGTCCTCTCAAGTTCATCTCTTAGTTTTTCAAGACTATGCAATATTGACATGCATGGTTCAGAATATATCCTTGGGTTTGCATTTTGCGCTAATGAGTCTTTCAATTTATTAATCTCATTAGTGGTATTTACAAACAAAGATTCCAGAGGTGGAACATCTGCATTATCCATGTTATGTATGTATGTGTACCTAAAGGAGCAATGAGAACTTAGTTTAAATAATATATCTAGATATAAGGAATAGAAATCTAAAACAGTTCTAATAATTCATCTACTCATCAATAATATTTCCATACCATTAACACAAAACATTTTCACCATCTATCATATTTTTTAATAATCAAAACATTCACATTACTAGATTGCACAAAAAACATAATCTAAAACAATTATAAAATTTAAATTTACAAGTGTGTGTGTGCACTCTAGAACAAAATGTGTCATTAAAGACAATTTAAAAAAAATTGATAAAGGTTGCATCTAAGATTTATTTCCTACAACTAGTAATAAAGGGAAAACATTATTACTTAACATTGAAAATAAAAATGTTGAACATGAAAGCGAAAATGTTGCAAAATGATATGAAACACCTATTGAAATGAGTAACATCATAGAAAAATAAGAATTCAAATTTAGAAATATTTTTGAATAATATAGAAATGAACCCCATGATATTAAAATTATACTCCATGATCCAATTGTTGATAATATTAATAAAATTGATAACATGTGCACATAAAAAAATGAAAGTCATTGTATCTCCAAGTTACTTAAAAAGAAAGAGGACCTTTCCGAATAAGAATGATATCCCATATTCAAAATTTTCTAATGAGCTTGATAAAATTGTAATAATTCTGGAACCCAAAAATGGTTACTTAAAATTGATGAGAACATAAGATAAAGTCTTAAATGAACCATGAACCATTCAATTTTGAGCTTCAAAAAATTTCAATGAATACTTTTGTAAAATTACTAAAGTTGTAAAAAATAAGACCTTTACAAAATAAATTAAATATTTAGGCAATCAAAATTTCTAATTAAAATAAAATTATTATTAAAATATTTTTTAATTCTCTTAATTCTATTAGGATTACTAGTAAGTAGAAAGATAAAAGAGCTACTTGTAGAGTAATAAAAACCTCAATAGTAAGAAATAAATTAAGAAAGGTTTGATTAATGAGGCAAACTCATCTTCACTTAAGAATAAATTGTAAAATATTGTGAAAAGCACTAGCAATAAGATCAAGACTAGATAGTCCTATTGAAAATGGTACTTGAGATTTTAATGGTAGGATTCCATGAGTTCATAAAAAGCTAATTAATAACACAAATGATGAAATTGAATGATTTTGGCACTTTAACTCTAGAGTATCACTCAATGTAAAGGATGTTTTAAAATAAAAAATTGGTGGTCAAGACCACATACCACATATGAAACTTTAATTGGAATGTAGGCAAACAAAATTGTGTAAAATTTCTTGAAAAATATATTCATTTAAAAATATCACAAAGGGATTTGAATAGATTGTAAGCCTTTTTATTGTACATGCCTCTTAAAATTTCTAATACATATTGTAAATACGACATGTAGTTTTTATCTACCATAAACTATTATGTAATATTAATTATACTTTGTATACTAACCAAATTTTACAAGAGTGTGGTACAATTAAAATACCAAATTTATCTAAGGACTTATTAGATTTATTTTAATGTGTTAGATACAATGATTGTAATTTTTTGAAAAAATGTGTTTAAATGAGAAGCGTTTACAATGCGATGGGTTGTCAAAGTTTATATCATGTACCCATGATGGAAGAAAAATGATTTGGGAAATAAAATGTTTGAGAAAAAGAGATATGAGATAACTATAAAATACAATTTGAAGAGTGGAGGTGAAGATTCTAGATGTGAGTTGGTCACAAGAGAAGCAAGTTTCTAATTTTATTTCTGATTTTAAGAATATTTTTTATAAGTATGCAATACATAGCCACTATTCTTGATGTTTAGATCAACAAGTCAAGGTGTGCAAGGATTTTTCCTAGTTGGAACTATTATAGATCTATAGTCAATTTTATATAAATTACACGTTGCAGCCACAAAAAGAAGTTGAATCATATTAATATTACAATTCTATTCAGATAAACTATTATTGTTCACATCACATATAGGCGTGCCCCTAATAGTAAAAAATAAAATAAGAAGATAGTTAGGGAGCACAATTTTTACATGTTAGTGATGATCAATATCATTCGTCATAGTATGTACAATATTGTTTTCAATAATTTTTTGAGTTATTACAAGAAAAAATTGGTATTATAAAGGTTCAAAAAATCAATATTTGGACAAATAATTATATTGATTAACTCAATAATTCTTGTGTATTCATATTGGTTTAGTAGAATACATGCAGAGAAGGTTATACCTTGTATTTGGATTTTTTTAAAAGGTGGGCTACCTTCTTCATGTGGAGGAATTGTGTGAATAATGTCATTATGTGGTTCATTGTATGAAGTTTTCTCTTGATGAGGAATAAATAAATACTTAGTAGAATAGTAACTAATATAATCTACAAAGTGCATAGTGTGATGTTTTGAAGTTCAATATACTGCAATAAGATTTAGTGGCATGATAGGAGGTGAAGGGATAGAGAGATTTGGAAATGCTAGAGGAATTGTATTGTTAAGTTGTACTATAGCAAGATCCACAAGAATAGGACCCTAGTTGGCAATCTTGTGATCCTCATAACTTAAGTATTAATTCATTTATTGAGCTATTGAAGATATCTAGTTCTCTTTCTTTTTTTTTTGATAGTTGTAGCAAAATTTATTGATTATCTCTATGTTATGGTTCTATTTTTCTCTCTTTCAATGATTTTGATTATGTAAGAAGAAAAACTGATTAGAATAAATTCATTAAGACTACTAATCTGGATAATTTCACATATGCTCAACATATGCTCCTATAGAAATGGCAACTTTATATATTTTGAAATGTGTTTACTCTATATAATGATGTATGAGTCATTTTCTTAATCTTGGGGGTGTAGTGTATGAGAGTCTAGAATTGGATCCAAGATGGAGATTTTGTGTGATGAGAAGTGCCTTAGATCCTATCATCACATGGGGTCCACTAAAAGAATGTTCTTAGTTTGAACACTATTTTTCTCTCTTTACAAAACCAAAATATATTGGGAATCATGAAAATAGTGGCGAGTACACTAGAATATCAATCAAGAGAGGCAAGTATATCAATCCCACAATAGTAAGTATGCTCAAAATTTGACTCATAGAATATAATGTCATTATAGATTTCATTATCTAAAGTTTTCTCTTTATGAGGAATAAATAGAGAATAATTGGAATAGTGCCTAATGTAATGTACAAAGTACAGATAACTTGATGTTTTGAAGACATGGATATCTTAAAATTTTAACTAAATTATTTTTTGTAGAGGATGCGATGTTGGGTATTTTTCTTGCAACCATCTAGATACTAAGGAAATCTACCATAATGTCCCAGTCTAGAAATAATGTAGGCAATGGGGAAGTAGCCTATATATTTAGACTAAGGGGGAGAAAAATTAGAGTAGATAGAATGACTTGGATAAAGCCTCCTCCTCTTCTTTGAGCCTTACTAAGTTTGGAAGTTTATTTCCTATAGATCTTAAATATAGGAACACAACTAATTTAGTATATAAGAGGTCTCTAATTTGGTAGTTAGTTCAAATGATGTGACTCTAGATATAAGCAAGCTACTCATCCCTATATATATATATTGTTTTTATCACAATAATAATTTACCTAATATTTATATAGTATCATATAAAATCCTTTACAAATACTATGTATTGAATAGCACTCTCTGGGGATTTAATAGCTTTATATTACTAAATTTATGGATGATGGAATAAATCCTACTTCACTATAATATGGCACTAACATATATACTTTTATTTTCTTTCCAAATGAATAGAATGTCCAACCCTCAACTATCAAATTTATCTTGAATACATGAAACCTTAATGAATTGAATAAAATACTAACATTCAAATCAGTCTAATGCACTTGGATTTATCATTTAGAGCTTACACTCTCAAATTCCCTTTTACCCCAATGATGCACCCTAATTGATAATCCACAATCAATTTAAATTCCCCACATATTATTTTAGAAATTTTTCTCATCCTAGCATGAACTACATAGTGTAAGATAATTCTATAGCACGTCTTAGATGCAAACTAATAAATAATTAATATAAAGAACAAAAAAAACAAACTCAAAGATTCCATGAATCCATAAAAAAGCTTAAATAAAAATGGAGGTCCATAATACACAATTATAATAAAAGGTTTCTTATATGACCTTAATAAAGGACAAATCATCGAGATGTTGAGATTAATGTATCTATATGACCTTAATTTTTTTATAAAAATATAAAAGGCCAAATTTTTGACTCTAAAAGATAGGAAAAGTATTCAACTAGGTGTTGGGATTTCTGGGAGTATGAAATAATATACTAGGGAAAAATAAGGTCGAATCCTCTAGCTTTATATATTTTTATTTTTTGGAGAATGAAAAGATGGTGTTAGTAGGTATGTCTCAACAGGTAGTTACTATAAAAATTGATGATGTTAGCATCATATAAAGATGGCATTATCATGATTTTGACATTGTGAAATAAAAGATGGATAAAAATTTAGACACATGGAATCAATTCTAGAACTCTAAAACACAATATTTTTTTTTAATAGTAGAGGATCAAGATAATAGGGGTTAGAAAGGGATGGTACTTAAGGATTGGAAAGACTAAATTCCCAATACTAAAATGAGTAAATACAAATAATAAGATTGTGAAGTTGTTGGGGAATGATTGAAATGACACGATGGTTGAGAGATGAAAAAATTGGTGCAAAAATACTTATAGACATTTGGATTAAAATGGATTGGGATTTTTAAGTTTAAAATTGAAGTACAATAGAATCCATACTTAGATAAATTTAACAAAGGTTGAAAGTGGATTATCAAGATTAGTTGAAAGATTATACTTTGAGGATGAAGCCCAATAGACCAATGGAAAAAGAAAAATGGAGATGGTAGAGATGAAATATTGGTATGCAAATCCATTAAAATAACAATATGATAATTGATAGAAATTCATGAAAATGACCAACACAACTTCACACATAGGATATTTTTTTAATTTTTAGAAATTGAAGCATCTTGAACTTGTAGGGGACATCACCAAGTAGATATTTGAAAAGAATTTAATAGAGGAAATTATAACAAAAATTCAATAGCCATTCTACCTCTTCCTTACTCAATCACCTTAAGTCTAGATTCCTTCATGATTTATTTGTAATAAGCCTCCTATAATCACATGTAGCTTTTTCATTTTAAGGCACAAAGATGTATTTTAACTAGTATTTAAATCTATATAAGAAATTAATTACTCATAAAATAATTAGTTTTATTAGCATATGAATCATCCTTTGTTATCACATCATCTACATAATATTGGTGTGATCAACCTAGATCAACTTGTGTTATCAGTTTAATTAATTTCTATTCTTTGGCAAACTTCATAGGCATGTTTTATATGTCAAATTATTATAATATAGTGGTCCATTTTTCTTGTTTTTTTTCTCTTGATTTATTCTACTAAGAAAGTCCTTTACTACTACATGTCAAAGATTACTACAACTACTTTACTATTGAAAATGTAATTAAAAGTTAATCAATACTCACACTAAAGCATAATCTTGCTTCAAATTTGGATAATTTATCTTTGAATCTTTGAATGATACACTCATGAAGGCTACATGCCTTTCATTTCCTAGGTTTCTCATTTGAATAAGAATGGTTGTACAATGTGGTCAAATGAAAATGAGTATATGTAGAATAGTTTAGAATAGTTTGGGCTTGTAACCAATATAGGGGATTCAAAAAATGATTTCTTGATTTATTAAAATGCCTTAGCTTACATTTTCCACTATATTTTTGCATATTTCATCATCTTGGCATTTAGTGGCCTCATTATCTCTAAAAAACCTATTTCGAATTTCTTTATAAAGTTAATCTTACCAAACCAATAATTCAATTCATTATTTCTTGTTGAAGGTTGTGAGAGGATCTTGTTTATGCTTGAATACAAAATGGATTGTATACCTTCCTTGTTTAACTGTCTTTTCCTTCTTTATCCATTGGAATTGCATATAAAAAAATAGATTGAATACAAAAATGGATTGAATAAAAAAATGAATTGAATACAAAAATGGATTATATACTCAACTATTTATATTCTTCTAAGTTCTAGATAATGAATTTGTTGAAAATGCTTTAAAAAATTTCAAACAAATGCAATTGAAGCCATGAATTTTGCAACAAAATGAGCTATGGAAAACCTGAGAGGATGTGTTGGAGGGTTCGCTCAAAGGTGAAGTGTTTGCACGATTGTTTTTTCTTCGCCAGTTTGCTGCACACACCTTGTTTGTCGTATGCCTCTATCACTGTTCGCTGCTTGGTAAAAATGATAGGGATGATAGGGTTTTTTTGTTTTAATCTGTATTAAGGGGGTTCAACCAAACCCTAGTTCGGTCGAACCCCTTTATTTTATTATTTACCACACATAAGTCAATGGGGTTCGGCCGAACATATGGTTTAGTTGAACCCTGGGGTTCGACCGAACCAACATAAAGGTTCAGGTGAACACTTTGGTTCAGCTGAACCCCTTCACTTTGTGTAGAGGGGAAAATCAACTTTTCCCTTCCTCCACAAAAGTGTTCACCACTTATGTGGGTTCACCCCTTATATACATGTCCATAATTACTCAATTTAATTTTTTGGCATGTAGGCCAACTAGATTAGAACTAGTTTCCAAAAGGATGAACTTTAAAGTATGATATTTGAATTTTAAATTTGGTGGATAATTTATGTTATGTAGTCTAGTTCTTGTTATTAAATGACCTAAAAACATAGACTAAAATGATCTATAATCACATATAGATTTTGAGTTGAGTTTGATTCATGTGGCAACATAAATTAAATTGATAATATGACTGTAGATTGATGCCATATAGAAAGTGACATAAAACCAAAGTGGAAATGTAGAATTTATGAACATTTTATTCTTTACAAGTAGAAATTCTTTATTAATAATTTTTATATTTAAACCATTTATAATATATTTTTTAAACATTATCATGTGTAGTGTTGTCTAGTTATCAAGGCTCATATAATTAGAAGGCACTATTCTACTACATTTTACCAAATCAATATTCTTGAATAGTTAATTATCTCTATTCTTAAAAGTCTTTCTAAAAAAAGGAAATAAGATGTATGTTTTATTTTTATTTTTGTTCTTTTATGAATATAAATAAAATCATCTTAGTACAAGTTGACTTCGATTGTGGTTCATGTATGTGAAACCCTTTTTTTAAAATTTTATGAACACAAACCATTTTTTTTAATTAGTCGATAAGCTAAATATAGTGTGATATTTGACCTTGAAACAAGTTTCACGCCTGCAAACCATTGTTGAGTCATCAAAAAACAAGTTTCAATTGTCATTTAATGGTAAAAGCCTCCCAAATATAGGTAAAAGCCTCCAAAACCTCACTTATCACATAAAAGCTAAATAAATATTGTTTTGACAACTAGATGGGAAAATTCTAGATAATAAATAATACTTAATTTCTTTAAGGAAAAACTCTAGATTTGTGTAAGTTTATTTCATTCCATTATTTAGCATTTATTATTAATTTTTTAATCTAGCCACATGCAACTATAATTTGCATGCACAAACATGTACTCTCTAACATATTAACATACATATAGTTTTCTATCAGTGTAATCCTTGAACCTCCTTTAGATGCAAGTGCTAGTTTGTATTAACTCTACACTATAATAAAAACAATTCTATACATAATGAATGGAAATTTGTATGGGTTTTAATGCTCTAATTCTATTGGTATGAAGGTGATTATGTGAGCTAAAGAGTGATGGTTCTTGGGATATTTGATATTTAGTTAATTATTGGAAATTTAAGATGGGAAAATAAAAAAATAGTTTTCAAACATTTTTAGAAAGATGATTTTTTATTAATTTGTAGGGAAAACTTGTTTGATTATGTATTCTATATTACTTTGTATGAAAAAATTGAAGACTAATGTAATTATTGAGAATTATTTTATTTGTAAGAATTCATAGATGACTTTTGCTTATCTAATCATTAATATGATTGTAAGTGAATGGATAAATAGTCCATGTAGGTGTTGCCATGGATCCTTTTTGAACTCAAATAGTTTCTAATCTACATTAGATTTTAATTTAAATGAACATTTAATTTAAGAACCTTGGTTTGAAAATTTACTTGCAGTATCTTTGAGTGTCTATGAGTTAGTTTATTTTAGATTGAGACCTAGTATCCTCATTTAAACATGCCTATGTCATTATTCCAAGAGGGAAAACATAGTTTATACCATTTTTCAATTTGTGATATAAAGTTTTGCTAATGTAGGACATCATATAATTCTTATAATCATGATAATATCATTTAAATTTTGTACAAAGGTTAACTAACTCATGTACTATATTTTCATTAGTATTTGGGTTTAATAATCTGCCCAGTCTTGGACAACTTGACAAATATAATATATCTATTACTGAAATTTCATCATTATCAAGCTAGTTTATACCATACTATTTAAGGATGTATACACACCTGTTCACATATACTGGAATGAGAGCTTATTTGCATACACATATGAATATTAATCTTCTTAACCCAACTAGGTTTATAAGCTCAAATTCAAATAAAATAATCCTCAATCTGTTCTTTCAAACTAAATAAATCTCTATTCTTTTGTTCAGAGAAATAACAAGACATTTGAATATGAGGTATGGGCAAACCAGATGTGAACATGCCTGTGAAGTTTTTGCAAATCTACACTTGCGAAAACTTTCAGCTAAAACTAGCCAAAAACACTGCAAACCAGTACGCTACAGGAGAGAATAGAAAGTGCAACTAAAGAAAGAACAGTGCTATTCAAAGACTAAACTCCTACCACTGTCACCAATCAACTCCTCTCTTATTCAGATAGAGTCCTTCTGCAAAAATTCTTTTTAAGACTTAAAAATTCTACCTCTTCTTTTCTTTATTCGTTCTCCTTACAAACTCCACGTGATAAGGAATAATCCCGATAATTAGAACTTATCTCCTTTCCTAAGTCGGCTTCTATGCAGTCGTTAACCATTTTGCATTCACTTTTCAACTTTTCTTTTCCTTTTGAAAAAGCAAAAAATATGTCTATGAAACTTGGCATGCTTATCTCATGTCCCCATGCGGCTGCTTAGCTTATTTTGACTAGTAGCCACTGCTCAACTTATTTAAGAGTTATTTGTGGAGCTGATGGCCCCATTAATGTTTAGTTTTTTTGCTTATTTTTAAGTAGTCAGCTTAAATTTGTATCAATAGTATTAATAATAATTTGTACAATAAAAAATTAGAAAAACAAAAACAAAATCAAATATTAAAAAAAAGGGAAAGAAATTTATGGGAAAGAAATTTATGGAGCCACGTGGATTTTTAGAAATATGCAGTTGCTGCTTATTTCCACCCCCCCTCTTTTTCCACAACTTATTTTCAATTCCTAAACAATAGCTGCTCCATTAAAATAGGAAAAGATTTCAAATTAACCTTTCCCAAAAAAAAAATTTATGCATGGGAACACCTCTGCTGCTTAAATTTAAGTAGAAAATAGAGTTAAGCAGCCGCATGGGGACATAAGGTTACTGTCTTCTATTCTTTTCTCCAAGTAAAGAAATTGTTCACCTCATTTTGAGGCTCGACCTCCCTTACTAAATGCCACACTATGATTTTGCGATAACTACTAACTGTTTTTCAAGCAACAATATGGCTCCACTAATTTTTTTTAATAATTGCTATCTAGAGATAACAATGAGTCACCCCCCTTGAAGGCTCAACTCCTCCTTTAATGCCTACAAATTTGCTAAATGATTTATGCCATTTAAATGACATTTTAAAACAGTTTAAAAGAATAACTATCTACAACTTTATCCACCATGTTTTGATAGTGATAAGTTTTGGTGAATAGAGCATTTAAAATCATAAATTATTATCACTTGAGTGGCCACTAAATAGTTGAAACAAAGGTGCCACAATGGCACAATATGCCACTGCTCAAGAAACCGATTCACAAAGTCATAAGAAAGCAGCTTATATTACCCCAAATATTGCTTTCCTTTACTCCATATTGTCATGGTTTCATATACTCTTAAGCACATTTAAGGATTGGTTCAAAGCCGATTTAAATAGGAAACACCATCGCCCTATTTTGAAGGAAATGATGTTTATTAAATATGCCAACTTCGCCACTATTTTGTGGCTTACACAATTAAATTTTTAAAACGTAAATGATTCATACAAGAACTATATGGCCACAACTTCTCTAGCCGTTTTTAACATACCATGTAAACATAGTTCGTATATATATATATATTCATTGCCACTTAGTGGCATTTAAGTTGGAGTATAATAATTATATAATATATATATTCTATATATATGTATTTTATACGATATTCTTAAAATACAATTTACATACATATATATAGGTATATTTATATAAAACAATATTATAAATCTATCGTACATAAGGATTCCTATATATGCACATATATATGTACTTTCCTTTAAAACCTTACATATATATACATCTATATATATTATATACATATAATATTTTACCGATTGATTAAATATTTTAAGAATAAATTTATCTTGCTAAAATAACAAGATCATTAAAATGATTACCATTGATAATACATAATGATGGTACTTTAACTTAGTACTAGAACAAGATGTACCGTTTAGGTTGAACTTAACAATTTTAGATATATGACTCACCTAAAATTGGTACTTGAAATGACCCGACAAGGTTTTCAAATAACCTAAGTGAGTGTGTGTATCAACTCAAATAGAAATACTAAATGATTTGTAGACCAACTCCTCTCTTGGGTGATACTCTCCTCTCCCTCTAGAGCACATGAACTTTCCTACATTTCACTTAGAGTAACATTCACATAATTGGATGTTTACATTTATGAAATAATCAAAATATTGTTTAAGTATCATATAATCGTTTAAAAGTAAAAACATCACATTTCAAATATTTCATCCAAATGTTAATACCATAGTGACATCATCATGCATTAAAATTGTATTTGAACATAAAATTTAAAGCAATTTGGTAATTCAAAATGGGGTGTAACATATCTTCCCCCATAAGGATCATCATCCCCAATGATTCAATGTATCATAACATATACCAATAACAAAATTTGTTTCTCATGAGTTTTCAAAAGCATGAACAAGATGAGGAAAGCTTTGTTTAATATCATTGTAATCCTCCCATGTAGTATTGTGTTTTGCATACTAGTCCCATTGGACCTTGCTTTGAATGACCTCTCTATTATGTAGGTGGAGATTGCATATTTTTAACACTCTAAGAGGCTCAAGCATTACCACTCCTAGATTAGGTACCTATAATGCATTCCAATCAATGACATGATTACCACTTGGTATATATTTCTTAAGGTAAGAAACATGAAAGATGTTGTGCATCCTGACAAGAGCTAGTGGTAGACTAGTCTTGACATGAATAGGTTGACTTCTTTGAGAACTTCAAAGGGACCCACATAATGAGGAGCTAGTTTGGATGACTTTCCAAACTTAATTGAACTCTTTTGTGGTTTGACTCTTAGTAAGACTTTTCCCCCTACTAAGAAATATCTTGGTATGTAGTTAGCATTAACATAGCTTTTTTGCCTATCATTCACTTTTACTAGCCCTTTTTTGATCAACTTGATCTGCTCTTTCATTTCTGATAGCATTTCTAGACCAAGGCTAATCATATTTTCTAGCTTATCCTAGCTTATAGGAGCTCAATACTTTCTTCCATACAATGATTCTGAAATGACAAAAAAATAGATGTTGGGTTGGCGTTGTTTGTTTGGGTATTGTAAGGGGTTTCACCAAATATAGAACTATTTTCCTTTATTTCATTAGGAAATGAAATCGACACAAAGAATTGACTTACAACCCTTAGGTGAATCAACTCAATGAGAGAATCTACTGATTTCATTATGATTGAGGATGGGGGTTTCAGCTTAAACACCACTTTTGGGAGAAAAACTAAAAAATAGTAAATCTACTCAATTATGCCCATTCAAACTTGAAACAATAATTTAAAGCTCAATACTAAAAGAAACAACAAAATTTCTATAGATCTGAGAAGGGTTAGATATTGTGTACTAGTCACCAAAAGTCATTTTCTGAAGGCAAACCGGGAATCGTTCACCCATGGGCTAATGTGTCTTTTCTTAGGATTTTCAAACAACTTTTGGGAGCCTTTGATGTCATTTTGTAGCTTCTATTTGATCTAGGTTTCAGTGTCAAAAAGTTGGAAATCAGATCTGTAGTTGAGTTTTTGTGAATTGAAAACAACTTTGACAACTTTTTCAATTTTTCTCATCAAGAGATCTTGAATCCTTCTTCACCCTAAGACCTTTAATACAAATACAAGCGGAAAAATTGTTTGTTTTTTTATGAATGGGGGTTCACCTTTGTCAAATCCCATTTGGGTAATTAAACCTTGAATTGAAATAATGAAATAGGAAAAGAATTATTAATGAACAATACAATGTTGTAACTCACCAAAACCTTGAATAAACCTTTGGAAATTTGTAATATTGATCTTGATCTTACATGAAATGGCTTCAATGGATGTGGATCTTGATGCTTGAGATATGACTTGAATGCTTTGACTTGATCTTTGAAACCTACATCATAATGTTAGCTCCAAAAACGTGCGTGATGCTTAAGAATTTGACATGATGCTTGAGATCTTGATTGCTACGATACATCACTAATAAATCTGCTCTTGAATGCATTGACAATAATATTTTCTCATATGAAAGTTTCCCTCTTGCTAGATTGCTTCTTGAAAAATTCTAGGATTTGAATGATAAAATAGCCTTGTATTTATAGATATGTATCCTTAATTTCCCAAAAATCAAACATTGCAAGCTGACATAAAAATTTGAATTTAGGGACATTAAAATACCGCCAAAAAAAATTTCAAATTCAGGTTTAAAGGCCTAGGGAGGACCCATTCGCCCATGCCCAAGCAACTACTCCTAGAACAAAAATTGCTCAAGGTAAAGTTTTATGTGTTGGCATTAATTATTTTTGGGTTTCCCCTTCAAAAAAATGTAATTTATTAGACTTATAAATGTAAAATAGGGCTTATTAAGGCATAATTAATTCCATTTTAATTAAGAGGGCCCAAACAAAGTGTGAAAATGTAAAGCAATAAATTTTCCTACACTACATTTAGCACCCACTTTAGTGAGAGGATGAGCACAAGCGCAAACTCATACTAAAGTAGATAAATATGTACCAATAGGTGGTCCAGGCATACAAATGTTAGTGAGATAGGATATTGACAAATATCAAGGAGGTGGCCAAGCCCTCAAGTTCAAGATCCTGTGGAAAACCAACATAATTGTGACTGATGAATTTAGTATAGGCTAACTACACTTGATTCATGAGGATTCAAAGTCTAATTAAGCCACTATGCATTGGTCCCAATAAGATCATTCAATGCAAACTAAGCTAAGAAGCCATTAAAACTAACATATTAAAAAATGAAAGCTTAATAAACATTTATTCCAATCCATTGAAACGTATCCTATTGAGGGAGTGGTGTCGCATTAATGCGGAATGGCGACCCTTTCCCAATCCCTTGGATAATGAGCTTGTTTCGATCAATTCTATTGGAGAGAATCAATGAAACCAATGAGAGATGTGTATGAAAACATGATTTAAAAGCTAAATTAACATGATGAAAGTTAATTTAACATGATATGTGCTAAGATGACTGATATGGATATATGCAAAGCTATTTTAAATGTATTCAAGATTTGAAATATTAAAACCCTAATTTCAAAATATGTTAAATAGATGCACCTAAGTTACCATGGAAGCCATTAATGGAAGATAAGCTACTATGATACAAGAAATTAACCTAAAATTCCTTTTAGAACACAAAATATGGATGCAAGAAGAGAGTGATTTTAACAACATAATTTTACTAATGAAAGATGGATGGATGAATTTCAATAACATAAGTTTTCTCTGTAAAGGTGGATCCCTATTCAATAGATGCAAGCTCTATTTATAGAATATGTAAAATGAAACTAATGGCCAAGATCGAAAGGATCAATCAACAGTCAGAATGAAAGGAAGATGGAGGCATGGATCATGGATTCCCATCAAGGGTTGAGGATGCAAGATTATATTTAATCATGGGTTTACATTCATCTAAAAAAATGCACTTTCAAAAATTACACAACAAGTCTTGTTGAAAGTCTGTTAATATTCCCTTTTTCAAATGAGTGAAGAAAGAGAACATTCTCAAAGAATATTCTCATGGGCAAGGAAAATTAGATATTTAGTTAATTAAAACCAAATTTAAATGTGCAAAGGGGAAGGAATATTCCATGAGAATATTCCCTTTTGGAGGAATGTGCAAAGGAGGAATATTCCTTGTTCCCTTGAAAGTGGGAGGATTAGATTTAATTAGTAATTTGATAATTACATAAAGTTTTTGGAACCTCTAAAAATGGAGGAAATTTTGCGTGTGTGATTGACTTCACACCCACTTTTAAAGTAATTCCACCCAAGGATAACCCTAAAGATCTCAATACAAAGCAGATTGAAATCTTGCAATAGGGTTGTCCTAAGGGCTGAAGATGATTTAATGAGGGATTCACCACCAAGTTTAAACTTGTAAAATACAATGAAATGCAAGATGCAACACTAAACCCTAGTTTAATGCAAACTAACTCTAAATGACCTAAAAAGATGAATGAAATGCAACAGAAAATTGCAAATAGAAACCATGCACCTAAAAAACTTGTGGAGGGTTGAATGAAGACTAGAAATGTTGTTGATCCTAAAATTTTAAACTTCTGGGACTCATTCGCCATTCTGGGCAAATCAATCCTAGTTCTGTATTTTTGCACAGGAGCAAGTTTTGGGAAAATGAGCATCCAAATTTGCAAAATTATCTAAAAAACACGTACAATGGGACTCATTCACCACAAGTGGCGAATGAGTCCAATTTGGATTTTCTATAAATTCAAAGTTTGAATCTGCTCTTCCCAATCTACTCAATATGTTCCTCCAAGTTCTCGGATTTGAAACTCTTATTTTAGGGTTGTAGATGACCTTTTTGTGAAGTTTATGACCTTGCAAGTGGAGAGAAAACTCCAACAAGATTGAAACCTAATCTTCAAGTCTTCAATGCACCTAGATCTGCAATCACACAAAGAGAGAGAGAGATAAAAACTTGTTGATTGTTAGGGAATAGGGTTTTCCCTTGGTCAAACCCCTTTTAGGTAATTAAACCAAAGGATGAAACAATGAAACAAGGATATGAAACATGAACATAGGATATGAAAAATAAATAATGATACCTTGAATGGTGTCTTTTCAATGATGTCTATAAATCTACAACTCAACATGAAATGGCCATGAAGGATGTAGATCTTGATCTTGACAATAGGTGTAGAACAATGCTTGATTTTGGATCTTCAATGCTACATCACAACACTAGATCAATAACATGCTTGATGATTGATATTCTTTACATGATGATGGATCTTGAATTGCTGCAACAATTGATGAAGAATCTTACCCTTGAATGCCTTAGAAATGATCTTGAAAGCTATCTTGATGACCTTGTGAATACTTGGAATACTGAACTCTTGCTTGCTTGACTTGATAACATGAATGCATGATCAAATAATGATTTGAGAGATAATTTATATATGAAGTCCACTCAAATGGCCATTAATTGGATCCCCAAGGCTGACATGGAAGAGATTTGAATTAAAAACCCACTTTTCTCATTGAGAACCCCAAAAATAGGCCAAATGGGACTTATTCGCCATCCTGGGTGAATAGGTCCCACAAGGGCTATTTTTGGTCCTAAAGTTTTGAGTCAAGAAATTAAGCTTATATGTTAATTTTATTGAGTTTTTTGATTAAGATATGCCTTGGGATGCACAATATGGGGTCATAGAGGCCTATTAATGGTGACATAAAGGTTATAAATGCAAGGGGGCCCAAAATCCAATGTGAAAGTGTAAATAATTACACTTTACAATATTAAAGTAAGGCGAAATTGAGTCTATTTTTCTTAGAAGGGCCCTAAATCCCATGTGTGAATGTGTAAAACAAATTATAACACTAGATTAGGTCCACTTTAGTTTACAAGCCTCCTAAATTTAATGTGAAAGTGTAAATAAATATATTTTACAACATTAAATTAAGGAAAAGTTAAGTTAATTTAGCTTAAAAAGGGCCCAAGACCTAATGTGGATGTGTAAAACACCTCACAACACTAGACCAAGGAAACATTAAGTCCAATTTATCCTTAATTATTCCCAAGTTAAGTGAGGAAAAGGGATACGTTTTTGGTGGTTACATCTAGCTCCCACTTTAGTGAGAGGATGAACTTTCTTCAAACTCACACTAGAGTAGACATTCAAGAGGGGTCCAAGTGTATCGATGCAGATGATCTAGGATAACAAATATCGAGGATGCATTCAAGCCCCTGACATCTAAGATCCCAACTCAAATCGACATAAGCATAAAAATGACATGCACAAAGGTGTATAATATGCAACAAAACAAGATACAAAAACATGCAATGTTAAGAACTAAAAGAAATAAAAATAAGTAATAGAAATGAGGTGGATAAAAGATGTGCTCACTCTAGGGCCATGGAACATTAGGTCGTCTACGGGGTGAGTTGTCCCAAAAAACTGGTTTAGTGATAAATTCATGACAATTTGTTGGCTTCTCACTGTATAATGAGAAATTTATCCCCTTGTGTCGGCTTCCCATCATACTAACCATACCAAAGTTTTCCTCCTAATAAATTTGATAATGCACCAAAATGTAATGCTTTTTAATGTCATGTAAAACATTTGTTAAAGAGGATTTT